>CAUOFW020004257.1:0-32259 GCA_963454935.2 Ilex paraguariensis
TGTGGGCCCAGTATATATAAGGGTTCTCCTTCTTCTTCTATGGCTATCTTTGAAAGCTTTTGGAATACTAGTACACCTTTGTTTTTTTGGCCCTAATCCTCTTTTGCTTTCCTACTTCACCATAATTCTTCACTTTGGAGTGCATAGGTTGGAGCCATATATTCCAATTTCAATTCTGTTTTTTTGGTAGAGGAACTCCGACCTTGAATCATTAGGGGTTTTTGTGAGTGAATCTGTTAGTGTTCAGCTTGCATCTATGCTCGAATTTTTCCTTTCTTTAGTTGCTAATAGACTTAATCATTCTCTCCCCCAAATTTATATATCAACCACCACAGCTTCCCAATTATGGTGATTCACTCTAATCAATACCCCTTTGAGAGTGTTCTAACACTCATAGCCTAAGCTGATGCAGCAAACAAGGATTCTGAGTCTATCCAAGAGATTGGTTCCTCAAATCTATGAATCAGTAGGGCTAAGAATTATCATAGTTTTTCTGAATGAAAGCTCTCTTCAAGAGCTAAGGTCTCAATATTCAATTCCAAACTCTGTGCGTTTGTGAGTCCTTCCGCTGACAAGACTACTAATTCCTTTTTCCCTAATGGGGCTTGCTTCTACGAGTCTATTATCAAAGACAAACTCCATTTTTGATCCGTAAATATATTGGGGGGAGGGCCTTTACCTTTTGAACATTGCTCTTGCCTAGCTGACCCCTAATAGTTGGGGTTTTTAATTGGTATGGACATCATTTGGGCTAAGGTAAATGGTGCTAACATGTAGCCAACCTTTACCGAACTCATGCAGTGCTACAAGCTCACCCCTTGCTCTGGGCTAGGTTGGGTTGGTTCTACTTCTTGAAAAAGGAAGGTCTAACCCTATTGATAGGCTACTCCTCCAATATGAAAGAATGGAAAGACAAGTTTTTCTTTGTTGTAGTCCTAGTTGGGAATTTAGGCCCTCTAAGCTCCTTCTACTAGCTCTTTTGGGGTTCCCACATTTAGGGGACTCTTACCCTTCTTCCAAGTAAGTGCACTCCCTTTCAACACCTTTATGTATTGTCTTTGGGTTCTCACTTTTATCCTTTTTGAAGAACAGGTAAATCAAATCCCATATCCATTGAGTCGAGGACATGAATTCAACAACCACTTGACTATCCTATAAAGGACCTCTCCAAGCTTATGAGGGATACTAGAGCCTTCTCTAGGTGGCCCTGTTGTTCCTTCTAAAACAACCTCTCTTCCAAAAGGGGTAAATATTTTTTTTTTAAATTTGTCCTATTTTTAGACATGCCCTAATTTTTGTAACTCTCTAACTATGGCCCCTAAGGTGATTGGCAAAAAGTCCCTCCAAGCTATTGCAGCTAGGAGGGTATCTAAAACCAGCCTTTTTTTCTCGCTAGAGACTGAGGATGTCCTTCCCTAGGGTAAAGGGGGTGTCTTTAACCTCCAATACCTCTCCAAACTCTTCTCCATCTGCTAATCTCACCCTTGAGGATGCTACATTTCAAGTTGCCAGCACTGGGCTGGCCAAGTCTCTCCCTCATATTGGAAGCTTCTTTTACTCTTGTGACAAACAAAGAAAAGGGTAAGGTTTTGGTAGCTGCTGAGGACAAGTCTCGCACCATACCATATCTTCTGACAAGCCCAACAATTGTTCCTTTGTCCATGTGGAACAATGTGGAGGAGGTAATGGCTCAACTTGACCAGTTTGCTCATAAGGGCGAGGTGCAAGCCACCTTTGACTTAGGGGCATCTTTGGTAACCAAAATCTTGGCCTTTACAAGGTAAAGTTTTGACTTCTCTAAGTTTGCTTATTTCCTCCTCTATTTTTAATCCCTTCTTCCCTTTTTTTAGCTTGACATCCTTACTACGAGCCTCTCCTATTCTGCTCTTAACGAGAAGAATTCCTGTGAGGAGGAAATCTAGTCTTTTCGCTCCCAATTGGAGGCAAAGGATGAGGAAATAGGCTCTACTCGTAGGAACACTCCCTGTTTCATGGATACTATCGAGAAAGCTTCAAATAGACTTTCCTCCATTGAGAAGGATAGAGACAAGGGCTCAAAGTACAACAGTGAGCTGCTAGCTAGAATGAATGGGGTCATAGTTGAACTTTCTATGAGGAGTAAGGACCTAGAGGGCGAAAGGGAGACCCTTACCCAAAAGGTCTTAGAGCTTTCTGCCTCTTCTAAACAGAAAGAGCTTGAGCTAAAGGCTATTGGAGCACTGGCTTTATCTATGTATCAAGACTCCATGGGGTTCAAAGAGGAGATGTTAGAGTATTACATGGATGGGTTTGAGGACTTTAGGAGACGTGTCTAGAAGAGGTTCCCTAATTTGGACTTTCCTTTTTTCCAAAGCTGACAAAGATGTGGCTCTAGTAGCTATTGATGACAACAAGGTGGGTGATGGCGATGAGGTGAATAGCTTGCCTCCAATAAAGATGAGGGAGGAGCTAGCTTTAGCATGTGTCAAAGATCCTCTTGATGTTGCCAAGGAAGTGGTTAACGCGGTTGCTAGTTCTTGGAAGTCAATACCAGTACTCATGCTTTGTCCCCTAGAGAGACTACCTAATTTTTTTTTGTGATATCTTAATAGAAAATTTTGTTTTAATTTTTGCCTCCTTCTTGTCTCAATACTCTTGTCTTCGAATGGACTGATGGCTGACCCATTCCACATTTGAGACCCAATTTTTTTTTTATTTTAGGTCTAGTTTGGGCTAGATTTACCAATGGGCTCAAGTTGGTGGGGGAGACGAAATCGTATCTTCCTCATGACTTTTGAAACGACATACAAGTGATAGTTACACTCTGCCTTAACTACCATGCCATTAAAAGGAATAACTGATGTCGTTTTAACTCCACTATGCTTTGAACATTAGACATCCAGCCTCCTAAGTGTAGGTACCATGCATTTAAATCCATTTAAGGAAAATAGGAGCAACCTCTATTTAAGCTTCTTTAGAACTTTGCGTTTTTCGGTATCTTCCACAAACATTGCACTTCTATTTTTCTCATGGATTCTTAGCATCAAAATAGAATCTTTAGGAGATGTGCTGATCTTTTCATGGAATCAGACTGGGCTGACTTACTGGTTCATAGTGTTATGATAATATTCAACCTACTAGCCATTCGGGAATGCTATGACTTTCTTACTGGGATTTGGGTTCATATCCCCAAACTTGACTCCCCTTACAATGTCGTTTCTCCTTGGGGTTGCTTCTTTGAGCATGCCTTTGAGGTTGGCCTCTGGTTTCCACTCTCTTCCTTTATAAGGGTTGTTCTCCATTACTTCAACTTGTGCCCCACTCGCATCTCCATGGAGGGGTGGGGTATCTTGTTGGATTAATGGTTATCTAGTTCTTGTCCGGGCTAGGTCATTCTCCTATTGTGGTTAACTTCATCAATATCTTCTGCTTGTCCCCTAATGATCACCACTTCTACCAGTTTCTTCAAAGAGATGACATGCCTGAGCTCGTTTCTAAACTCCTACACCCTCCCTTGATTTGGAAGGGAAATTCTTCTATGTCTGTAAAGATAGATGGGAGTTTGAAGGGACTATAGATTCTTCTAACACAATTAAGTTTTGTTACTGCTTTCATTGTGAATAATTGCCCTTTTTGCTCTAAATGACTCTTGCTTGTTCATGTTTGCAATAGAAAGGCCTTCCTTGTGCCTAGCTATGGGCCAGGATTGAGAGGGTTGCTAAAGGAGGTCCCAAGCCTCTTAGGGGTTTAATTACCCCTAAGAGACTTGTTTTCCTAGGTCTTGGTTGCCCACTTGCTATTGAGGAGGAGATCCCTTTTGATAATGAGGGACCAGCAGCAGTTTCGGAGGATGATGATGTAGGACTAGTTGTGGAGTCGATGGCTAAGTTTATTGCCTCTCGTACGTGAAGCTGTGACAAGGGATATTCTTCATCTAGAAAAAGGCAGAAGGGGGCTAACTAAGCTTGGACCATGCTACTTGTTATTTACCTTTTTAGAAAATTGTAGTGTTAATGAATGAAATGATCACTTCTTTGCTCTTTTTTTTGCCTTCTTTCCTTTCCTCCCTTACCCTTGACTTTGGAAGAATGTTAATTTTGTAAAAGTCACTTTTGAGCTTTATTCGAACTAGTTAAGGAGCTCGAAAGTCCCAACATTGCTTCTGTTGAGTCAAATAGACTCAATTCAAGCTAGGTGAGGGGCTTGAAAGTCTTCTATTGAGTCAAATAAACTCAATTTGAGTGAGATGAAGGGCTCGAAAGTCCCAACGTTGCTTCTATTGAGTCGAATAGACTTATTCTGAGCTAGGTGAGGAGCTTGAAAATCCCAACTTTGCTTCTGTTAATTTGAATAGACCCAATCTGAGCTAAGCGAGGGGCTTAAAAGTCCCAACATTGCTTCTATTGAGTCAAATAGACTCAATCTGAGCTAGGCAAAGGGCTTAAAAGTCCTAACTTTCCTATTGTAGAGTTGAATAGACAAAATTCAAGCTAGGCGAGGGGCATGAAAGACCCAACTTTGCTTTTGTTGAGTCGAATACACTCAATCTTATCTAGGCGAGGGGCTTGAAAGTCTCAACTTTGCTTCTGTTGAGTCAAATAGACTCAATCTAAACTAGGTGAAAGGCTTAAAAGTCCCAACATTGCTTCTTTTAAGTCAAATAGACTCAATCCGAACTAGGCGAGGAGCTTGAAAGTCCAAATTTCATACTTGCTTATTATAGAAAAAACTTCATTCTTTTATTAAAAAGAAGATAACACAGCTTTATTCTGAAGCAATTACATTGGAGCAGAGATTCGTGTAAGCCACTAGTAGAATCTTTTTAGGTGTTCCATATTCCAAGGATATGGCAATTTTGTTCCTTCCAAGTGTTACTCTCTTTATAAGTCGATAGGGTCCTTCTGAAGTTGCCCCCAACTTCCCTTCTCCTGGATTCTTGGTGTCTTGGGCGACTTTTCTAAGTACCAAGTCATTAGGCACAAATTGCCTTGGTTTTACTTGAGCATTGTATTACCTGCAGACCTAACTTTGATATGCCACCATCCTTATTTAGGACTCTTCTCTTTTTTCCTCGAGCCAATCAAGTTTATTTGTGAGTAGCTAATTATTCATGATGAGATCCAACTCTTTGGTCCGATGAGTTGCCATCCTTATTTTTGTCGGGGTATGATTAGCACAAAACATTGCATATTTCTAGGTGCTAATCATAATATTTTAACTGCTTTTGAAGATTAAATGTTTGGAGTTATATCTGTTGAGTTATTAACGATGATATTTGGTGTTTGCAGTTAAAAGGTGCTAAATAAGGCTCCTTAAGGCCTTCCTAGATGTTTTGAGATGATTGGAGGTGAAAGAATGGCCAGAGGAAAGCTTTGGAGTAATGAAATCAAAAAATCCAGACAAGGATGCAGAAGTGTACCGATACAGTCTAGCCACTGGAACATAGCGTACTGGTACTGTGTACTGGTACGGTCAAGACTCTAGAGTTCGACGTACCGATACGCTCTACTATTCTACCCAACTGCTCTGCAACTCAGACCTGTACTTCGTGGAACCCTCCATGACATTCTCTTATAACTCCCTGACACTCCCAGCATACAGAACACCCCCTCATGCACCTCCTCTAGGACTTTTGGAGCATAGGTCATAAATGTGGAGAAAGGAGAGAAAGGTTGTTGGGTGAGGAGACACAGCCTGCACCAGCCCACCTTATTTCATGCTCCTATGTTGGAAATCACATCAGGAGCTGCAAG
Source organism: Ilex paraguariensis (assembly GCA_963454935.2). Taxonomy (NCBI): domain Eukaryota; kingdom Viridiplantae; phylum Streptophyta; class Magnoliopsida; order Aquifoliales; family Aquifoliaceae; genus Ilex; species Ilex paraguariensis. The sequence continues at coordinate 5,733 of CAUOFW020004257.1, forward strand.
AGACTCCAGGGCACATTTTTGGAAGGAACTCTCTCCATTATTCAGCATTAGACAGTAGAGAATATATATAGAGAGAGATAGTCTGGAGTGGCTACCTAAGCTTAGAAAGCTCCAAGGAGGAAGATGATGAATAGTAGATAGAAAACTTGAATTTTTTGTATTTTCTTCCATCGTTTCACTTGTATTTTATTGTAAGACTCTTGTAAACTTTATTATTTACTTTTAATGTCATTTATTTCAAGTGCTTCGCAAGTTTAATTGAGTATCTTAGTTTCTACCATTGTTGTCTTAAGTTTTCTTCATTTCCTAGCTTTAAAATGGGTATTGCATATTTTTCTTCATAGTTTAAGATTTCTTGCATTAAGTTAAGTTTCATGTTTCCTTTCTTCATTATGTCTCTTTACATTATGCATTTCCCTCTTGCTTTCATGAGTAGCTAGATTTTTAGTTGGCTAATCCAAGGGAGACCTCCTCTTGGGTTTGCCATTTCAACTCATTTTCTTTCCTCCTCTCGGTGTACGATGGTTTGGTTTGACTGGATTGAGGGTGGATAAGATGGTGAGCCTTTGATATTCCGTAGACTTGGTCATGGTTTACGCTTAGATACTCATTCCATCTCATCCCTAGCTTCTCACGAATCAATCGTTCATCTATGCACCATTGGAGGAAGGTTTCGAGTTGAATTGGCCCTCGCATTGGAATGACCTCTTTGGATTAGCCAAAACTTGCTTTCCATTGCATTTTCATTTACAAAAACTCCAATCACCAAAACATAAACAAAAGATTTTACACTTTCCCCTTTTTTCACAAAATCACCTTCACCACACTTGAGATTTCCTTCCCTGAGGAGACGACCTTGGAATACTTTTTCAAGTAAAACAACAACACACAAAAGACTCCTTGTGCTTGGGGAGCACTTTTGTTCATAACATTACACTCATTTTGTACATTTCATATTCCACCATTCTGTTGCCCCTTTTCCCCCATCATTCTGAGGGAGAGTGACACTTCCCCATTCCTATAAGCCATACACATTGAGGAATGAAGTTAACAGGTTAGGGAATACAACGCACACATTTCATACATTTTGTATATTTCATTCCACACCATTATTCCATTTTCCCATTCCTTGCCCTTTCTTTTGATATCACCCATAAGAGAGTGACACCCCCCTTCATCCATATACTATACATGCTAAAAGGTGATGTTCAGAGGTTAGGAAACTACAAGGAATTTTGTCAGGCAGAGTAACTACTTCCATTCCAAAGACTATGGAGAAAGGTGTTTACCCTTTTGGTACCTTTACTATGGTCATATATGCCCATAGGATACTTGTGAGCTTCTTTACAAAAAGGTCCTTTGATTGTTCTAATCTTTATGTTTCGTAGTAAAGTGCAATTAATTACCTCTACTTGCCCATTTGCCTGTGGTTGAACAGGGGAAGAGTAGTGATTGTGAATCCCAGGCTCAGAGCAGAACTCCCTAAATTTTTTATTATCAAATTGTTTGTCATTTTTTCTTATTATGATAGCTAGTATACATAATCTGCAAACAATTGACTTCCAGACAAAATTATGGAACTTTTTCTCCATTATTGTTGCCAATGGTTTTGATTCCACTCACTTGGTGAAGTAGTCTATTGTGACAACTACAAACTTGTTTTGGCCTTTGCCCCTTTAGAATGGTCCCATAATATTGATTCCTCATTGAGCAAATGTTCATGGGCTCGTGATTGGGGTGAGTTTCTCTACTATGAGTCTTGGAACTACGACAAACTTATGGCATTTCTCACACCTTTGTACATAGCCTAGAGCGTCATTCTTCATGGTGACCCAAAAGTAGCCAAGTCTGAGGATTTTTTGAGCCAAGGAATAACCCCTTGAGTGGTTCCCATATATTTCCCCATGGACTTCTTCCAGGACATAGGCAGATTCTCCTGGAGTTAAACACCTCAAATACAAAAGTGAGTAGCCTCTCTTATAGAGCACCTGATTTAGGACCACATATCTTGAGGCTCTTTTTCTCAGCTTCTGAGCTTCCTAGGTCTCCTGAGGTAGTACTCTATGCTATAGATACGCCATTATTTCATCCATCCAACTTGACTCTTGATGAATTATGTTGGTGCTAACACTACAAGAACTTGGCTCTGGCAGAAACTCTAGTAATATGGTTCTAGTTAGTCTGTCATAGAGTGCGTAGGCTAGTCAAACTAATGAATCTATGAGGGAGTTTTGTGGCCGCAAGACCTAGGTGATTTCGAAGTTCTCAAATCATGCAATCCTTTCTATTTTAATTTTCAAGTAGGAACTCATCTATGGATCTATAGCTTCATAGTCATCCTGAAGCTGTCTTACCACAAGCTGTGAGTCACTATGCACCTTCAAGCTCTTCACGCCTAGGGCTTTAGCCAATTGGAGCCCTACGATGAGAGCCTCATATTATGTCTCATTATTTGAGGCCTTGAATCCAAAGCATAGTGCATACTCAATTTTCTCATTAGTTAGTGAGATAAGAATCAACATACATTTTCCACTCCCCTATTTGAATGTCAACATCACTAAGCTCCGATGCCTCAAGGTCGAACTCTGCTAAGAGGTTAGAAATTACTGGCCCCTTTACAATTGTTCATGGGACATACTGGATGTCGAACTCTTCAAGCTTGATGGACCATTTTGTTAATCATCCAGATATTTCTGGTTTCTGAAGAACTTGGAATAAGGGGGACATCAGTACGAAATATAAAGGGATGAGATTGGAAATAAGGTCTCAACTTTCTGGATGAAGTTACCAGTGTGAAGGCTACCTTCTCCATCATCGAACATCTTACTTCTGCTCCTCTTAGCATTCGGCTTACATAGTAGACAGGATGTTAGGTCTTCTTATGCAGGCTTATTAGAACAACAGTTGTTGCTTCTTGGGTCACTACAAGGTATAAGTATTGGGGTTCTCCTTCCACTGACCTTACCAAAATTGGTGACTTGCTGATGTACTCCTTAAGTACTCGAAAGGCATCTTCACAATCCAAAGTCCATTCAAAGGCCTTCATGTGCACTTTCAAGAAAGGGAAACACTTATCACTTGCTGTGGAAATAAATCTGTTCAAGGCTGCTACTCTACCTGTTAGCACCTGGACCTCTTTGATGTTTCGTAGGGACCTCATATCCATGAGTGCCTTAATTTTTTATGACATTTACTAATATTTCATTTACCTCCCAAAACTTTTGGTCCCATTGGTCATTGATCTAGGGATGGATAACCTCGTTCTAATTGTACCTCGTACACTCCCTGGTTTGAGATTGATCTCGCTCTAGGATTTGTTGATTCTTCTTCTTCATTTCCTCTATCACGTTTTCCAACCTCTTGACCTTCCTTGACTTCTTTTCTAGTGAGGGTATAGCCCTTTGTTCCATTGGGTGGGTATTTGGGCATTCATCCATTTGGTCAACTATAGGTTTTTTTATGCTCTCATTATTACCATGGGACTTGGAATTTTTTACTAGAAATCAATTCGATTCCCATAGAAAATTCCAATGGTTGATCCCAAAAAATGCACGAATGGAATGTTAGATGACTTGACAATTGCCAGTGGGCTTCTACAAAAAAAGTCAAAGATTAAAGGGACTCTGGTGGTTAACCCTCCTATGATTAAGTCAACAAAGGCGAAAAGGATTAGCTGGAATTGAGTTAGGAGAAATTACTTACTTGGCTTGTAGCTAGCTCCTCTCCTTTATAAGTTGAGCTATTGTTATTGTTGAAGCTCTTCACCTACCTTTTGAATGAGGTGGCAAGGAAAGTGGAACCTACATCCCAGAATGTTGGAACTAGTTTGAGCTATTATTGTGGGATATAGGCAAGCAAGCTAATATGTGGTTTGGAATCAAGAGGAGGATGTATCACACCGAATTATGTGCTCTAACTCACGTGCTTGCCTCATGGCTACCTCCATCAATGCTCAACCACTCACATGCATGCCTTAGGGCTAATTCTATCTCCATCAGAATCTAATACATTTAATCTTAATGAATGTGCAATCAACCATCCATTAAATATAATAAAATAGTACTTTTGATGGTTAATCAATTAGGTTATTGAACTGGATCTTTCCGATGCTAAATAAATATTTCACTTATACTAAAAGTCTTTAATCTAAAATTTTAATTTAGGGACTTAATGACTATGATCATTGATGGCGTAAGAATCAAGGAGGCGTGAGTTGTAAGAACTTAAGAGCTATATGTCAAGTGTATTGCATGTGTTGTGAAATAAGAGAAGATCCACAAAGAAGTAAGTGGTCCACCCAATTGAAGAGTGAGGGTATTCCTGTATAAGGAGGCTCTTGCTCCTTGGCTTTATTACTTTGGTAAAGAAGAAGGAGGTTACACTTGAGGTATTCTTTTTGCACATGCTATGGGAAAGTAATGGCTTGCCTATTTATACATAGAAATGGGTGTAATCCTAACAAACTTGTCAAGGAATATAAAGGGGTAATCATTGGCAGTTATAGCTCTTTTCCCTAGGCATGGCATGACATTTTTGAAGCAATGACATGACATATTAGAGGTGGAGACTTATTGCCCAATATAGGATTTGTTAATGAAAGTCTTTTTGTACCCTTTCTGGCTCTTCCTTAGTTGTCATGCCTATGGCTAACCTGACTTGGAACAAGTTCGAGTTGAGTAATTTCTGCCAGTATCATTAGTGGCCCCCAGCCTCATCTAGTTCGGACTACCTTTGGAAATGTAACCGTTGGCTGACTTATTAGCACGAAAGAAAAGTTAGAGGAGTAATGAGCTCAGATAATCAGCTTTCCCCAGCCCGGTGGAAACCAAAAGTATGGTAAAGCTTATCCCAAATTGTTAGGAACCTTATTTGTCAAAGACCCACTCAAATGGAAGATTCATTTAAATATTATGGGAGGATAAGATGGTCAAGGGATAAGGATACCCTCAGCAAGCCTTATCCGCGTGAACAAATAGACTCCAAGCACAACTAGTATTCTAGATGGTTATCCCAACAAGGGATAAAGACCATAGAAGCCAAGACTCCTCAACCAAAAGGAGTTCATCAAAATTTAGACTACAATGAGAGCCTAAAGTCCACTCTCCTTGGAACAACTATCAAAATACTATAAAAGGGGACCTCCGGGGTAAGATTCAAGTAAGCACACTAACCCCAGTTAAATTGTTGCACCTTGAAATTCCTAGATATTGACTTAAGCATCAGAGGGATGTCCCCCAGAGCACCCCTCTAGTCTTAGACTTCCTTTTCAAGTACAATAATAGCCGAAAACCTTACCCAGAGCTTGAGAAAAGGTGCAGCCAGGCCCAAGTCAATCTCTTATAGGTTTCATATCAATTAGGCACATTTTTCACCCCAATGGTTTGGCGTTTTCTATAGGAAACGGCTTGACAAACAAATTTGTTTCTCAATTTTGTTTCATACTGGTGGATGGTGCCAACTAGAACCATGAATGCTAATCAAGACAACCATACTGGAGACCAGCCTACTCAAGTAAACATTGGGGTTGAAATCCCGTACCTAGACCCTCCTCGCCTCAACAGGCATTAGGAAGCCCAATGGATTTTCAGCCTTGAAAGGAATGTGGATCAAATGAACCAATCCATTGGAGGCATGGCTCAACAAACCTAGCAAATCCAATAAATTTTGCAAGGCCTTATGGGTCCTCAAAATCAATAAGGAAATCAAGATCTTCACTTTGAAGAGGTTCGCCCTAGCGATGAACAAAACTTGATGGATGAGCTTAGCCAATGTAATTCTCTACAACATCAAGAAGAAGACTCCTCTTTGAACCAAAAGTTCAAAGAGGTGAATGATCGAATTGGAGATGTGTTGAACACCATGACTCGAGTCACCCTTCTCTTAGGATGCCACCAACTACCCTCTCCAAACCAAGTTTAAGATGCCAACCATCGAGATTTTTGATTGTAAGAAAGATCCTTTGGATCATTTGGCAACCTATAAATCTCTTATGTTATTGCACAACATCCTCGATGCCATTATGTGCAGAGATTTTCCTACCACATTGAAGGAAACAATTCGTCTCTAGTTCAATAGGTTCCCTGCTAGGTCTATTGGATCCTTCCTGGAGGTTAGCAAATCCTCTTTCCTATTTCATTGGAGGAAGGAATCCTAGGAAACCTGCTATTTCTCTCCTCAACATCAGGCAAACGAAAGAATAGACTCTCAGACAGTATATAGCAAGGTTTATGAGGAGTCCCTCCAGATAGGTGATGTCAACAACAAGATGGCTTTCACAACCTTCATAAATGGACTCAGGTCCTCTAGGTTCTATTTCTCTATGCACAAACATTCCCCCAAAACTATGGTGGAACTCCTTTCTAGAGCTTGGAGCCATATGAATGCGGAGGATGTGGTAAACGTACAAAAAAAGGTGAGGAAGGCTCTACCTCTGAAAGGAAGAGAAAAAGCCAAGAAAATTCAGACAAAGCAAATACTTTGAAGAAGGAAAAAACTGATCGTGTCCCAGTAGGGACAGATTAGGCCCCTACTTACCCACAACAAGGGCTTAGGTGTACACCCTCCTAAACACTTCAATTGAACAAGTTCTCTTTCAATTTCAAAATGGCAACCTCTTGAAATTCTTAGAAAGCTCAAAACACCTCCTAACAAATGAGACAAAGACAAGTACTGTCGTTTTCACCATGCCCATGGGCATTACGCTAAAGAGTGTTTCACCCTTCAAGATTAGATTAAGGACCTAAGCCATAGGGGCCATCTTAAAATATTTGTAGAAAAGAACTAACCAAAAGAAAGAGCCCGTCCAGAGCTTCGAGACCATCAACAACCAATGGGGGAAATTAAGGTGATTTCTGGGGGATTTGTTTCTGGGGGAGAAAGTGGCTTGGTGTGGAAAGCTTATGCCCCGAGAGCTCAGGTAGAGGAGGAAGAAATCAACCTTGTTCAACCAGGAAAGATGTCCCGTAAAAATCCTTCCAGCGTATTCATAGATGAAGATCTCAAGGGAATTTGCACTCCACACTATGATCCTCTAGTTGTGGTTGCTTCCAATCATACGGTTCAAAGAGTCTTGGTAGTTAGTGGTAGCTCTACAGAAATTATCTTCCTTCATGCCTACAATCAATAGGGGCATAGGAAATTCAAAGCTCCACTCTCTCAAGGCCTCTCTGGTAGGTTTCTCAAGAGAAAAGGTCTATCCAGTGGTGGCAATTTTAATTCCTGTTACTCTAGGGTAATCTCCCTACCAACAGACCCATATGGTGGATTTCGTAGTAATGTACTTCCCTTCAGCTTTAAACATGATATTGGGGCGACGAACCCTTAATGCCCTCAAAGTAGTTCAATCAACTAATCACTTTCTTCTATGATTCCCAACAAGTCAAGGTATTGGAGATGTCCGAGGAGATCAGATAGTAGCAAGGGAATGTTATGTTGCATCAAAAAATTCCTCTTAGGTTTCTGAGACTTTTCAGGTGGATAACCTAGACCTTAGAGATCAGAAAGAATTAGAGAGAGCACGCCCTGATGAACAGTTGGTCTCGGTGACCTTGGGAAAGAAACTTTACTAGATTACGTATGTTGGTTCCAATTTGTCCACTCATATTAAAGACAAGTTGGAGAAGATCTTGCAAGAGAACGCAAATGTCTTTGCTTGGAGTCAAAAGAACATGTCAGACATAGATTTGCAAGTGATAGTCCACAGGCTCAATGTTGATTACTCAGTCAAGCCAGTAAATCAGAAAAGGAGAGTTTTTGCCCCTAAAGGGCTAAGGCAATCGCTGAGGAAGTGACGAAACTCCTACAAGCAAAGTCAATTCGGGAAGTCCACTATCTATAATGGATAGCCAATGTTGTCCTCGTAAAGAAACACAATGCAAAATGGAGACTTTGCATACATATTACTAACTTGAATAAGGCGTGCCCGAAGAACTATTTTCCACTTCCAAGGATTGACCTTTTGGTGGATGTAATAGAAGGTTTCCAACTTCTCAATTTTATGGACACATTCTCAGGGTATAATCAGATCCACACGCACTTAGATGACTAGGAGAAGACCTCACTCATCACTGAGCAAGGTTGTATTGCTACCAGGTCATACCCTTTGGACTAAAGGACATTGGTGCCACTTATCAGCGCTTGGTCAATCACATTTTCAAGAACCTTATTGGGCAAAGCATGGAGATTTATGTTGATGATATGTTGGTGAAAAGTAAAGCAGTTGAGGACCATGTGAACAAGCTACAGGAAGCTTCACAGGTCCTAAGAAAGTACAAGATATAACACCCCAATCGCACTACACTATTATTATAAAAATAAAATTTAGGCAATCCTGCTAGTAATAAAACACTATAACATGACACTTAAAGAAAAACCATCCTAGAAATATTCATCTTAGGATCATTTTTTTTTCAGCGCGCGGCACACAGGCCTACTACCATGTAGAATATACATATCCTAAAAATATTTACAAGTGTTGCTTACATGACAAAATTGAAATATTGACATCAAATACAACCCAAAAAGTTTTTTTTTTTGGTTTTTTTTTTAAGAAGACATAAGACACTCCTGACTAGACTACCAGCTGCAGTAGTGAACTGCAAGCTTGTGTACAGTTTACCTAAAAATTTTTCAAGCAAATTTCAGTGAGTTCTCATTAATGATTTCAGAGATAGAAAAAAGAAAGTAATGTGATTTCCTTGCTCATTTATGGAATTTTAATATTTGTGTTTCCATATCTTTTCTCAAAATTGTATTTCATTGTGCTACGGTTTCACACAGAAATAACCGTCTTGCCACCCAGGCGACAAAACACCACACAATAATATTCGTGGTTCCATAACTTTTCTCGAAGTTCTATTTCATTGCGCTACAGTTTCACACAAAAATAACCGTCCTGCCACCCAAATTACAAAACACCACACAAGTAAATCATCATCTTAGTATACGATCATCACTCAGACAGCTTAACAAAATATATCCATTTCCCGATATTCTATTCTTTTTGAACAACTCATATTACATCAAAAATTTAGCTTCCGTCACTTAGACGAAATCAATTTTAACTTATCTCAGTCACAAGGACAAATTTTGAACATAGACATCTTATCTCAGTTTTAACTTCGCCCCCTTTGACGTCTTCACTACGCAAATAAAATACGTCACATAGACATCCGACCCTCTAATGTCTCAACCATTTGATTTTTCTTTCCGCTTGTCACACAGACAACTAAACCATAATATTATAATCTGTCACAAAGACATCGTATTCGTATTGTAACATTAGAACACTTAAGTCATTTATCCACAATAGAACTCATAGGCTAGAAAGTCACATGGAAATAAATAAACCTTTACATATAGATAAAACCAAATGTTAGCGTACATACATACCTTGCCAAAAATTTATCGTGTTGATGACTCCTCTGCCGGAAATTTTTAAGTAGCGCTCTTTACGGCGCTTGTCCCTAAACCTGACACCCATTATTCAAAAACTCATTCGCTTTACTCGAATTGGTTTACACAAAGCCAATTGCTTAATTTAATCAATCCACATTCAATCACTCATCCACATTTAGTAATATCAATTACCCGAAAAACATAAATAAATAAACTAGTAGTTATAATCAATTCGAGTCACATGAGAGTAATCCATTTATAGCTAGTAAGATTACCCATGCGAAGCCATGACATCCAAAGTAAACATTTCTCATAAAATTATAGAAACGAAAATGTAGTTGAATCAACATAATTTCCCAATAAAATCATAAAATTGCATGAAAATTTCATACCCACAAATTTCATGAAAATTCAAGAACAATTAACAAAAATTCTAATTATAAATACCCAATAAAATCATACAAGTGTAAGAACAAGTAAAACCAATTCTAAGTACCACCACACTTCAATTTTTTTTTTTTTGTTTTACAACAACACTAATTTAATTTACACACCCACATAAATATCAAGATGTAACATTCATGCATTAATCAAACCTCATACCCAACATCATACATCCATATACAACATCTAACCACATACAAAATACCATCTTTGAAACACATGCAACACTCCAAATGCCTAAATAAAAATAGGATTTTTCTACATATTAGAAGAAAGAAAATGAATCATAATTCTTACCTTGTACCCACACTTTATTTTTTTTTCTTTTTTTCTTCTCTTTTCTTTTCTTTCTTTCCTTCTTCTTCCCTTGGTTTTCTTCTTCTTTCCCTCTTTGTTCTTGCTCTAGCCGAATATCCCAAAGTGCAAACCCCCCCCCCCGTTTTTTTTTTCTTTATTGCATGCAAGACATGCCTTGCATGTCTTGCTAAGTGGGACTAGCAATCATGACTTTTTTTTTATATTATATGTATATATATATATATATAGATATATATACATACCCATATTTATTATATTATGACCCATATTTATAATATACATACACATATACAATTATATGTATATATTTATAATATACATTCAAATTATTGACAATCTATTAAATTTCATCTCTTGGACCCTTAACCACTCATTGTATATACTAATACATTTTATTCCATTACTATTTGTTTTTATAACAATAAATTGATGTCACATGCCTGTCACCCAAATTAATTCCACATGTGCTAATGTACATAAAATAATATCACAAGTCAACATTCTTATTTAATTTTTCACACTTTAAATAAACCAATTCTCCCTATAATAATTCTTTCTGAAATTATCTCTAAATATTTAAAATATTCATCGTTCAGGTTTAGGTCTCATATCATTACTCATAATTAAATACTAAACGTTAATCCTACGCATGCATGTCACATGTGAATATGCTTATGACAAATATTATATATTGGTCATGCGTGTGCGTGTTCGAGTTTTACAATTTTTCCCTCCTTTGGAATTTCGTCCCCAAAATTTGACTTACTAGTCTGAAACAAATGAGGATACTTGATTCACATGCTTTCCTCTGCTTCCCAAGTTGCTCCTTCTACTGTTTGATTGCGCCACAATACTTTCACTAATGGTATGACTTTCGTTCGAAGCACTTGTTCCCGTTGATTCAAAATCGCCACAGGTTTCTCCTCCTAAGTCAAATCATTTTCTAGTTCCACCGGCACCATTGCTAGAATATGAGAGGGATCGGTTACATATTTTCGGAGCATTGACACATGAAATACATCATGTAACCGAGATAAATTCGTCAGTAATGCTAAACGATATGCGACAGCTCCAACTTTTGCAAGTATCTTAAATGGCCCGATGTACCTTGGACTTAATTTCCCTTTCTTCCCAAACCGCATAACCCCTTTCCACAGTGAAACTTGCAAAAATACTTGATCACCAACAGAGAATTCTAAATCTCGTATCCTATTGTCTGCATAACTTTTCTGTCGACTTTGAGCGATTTTTAATCGCTCTTGTATCACTTTCACCTTGTCCACCATTACCTGCACTAATTCTGGACCCAGAATCTTTCGTTCCCCCACCTCGGTCCAACATACTGGCATTCTACAATGTCGTCCATATAGTGTTTCATACAGAGCCATGCCTATGCTATATTGAAAACTATTATTGTAGGCAAATTCAATCAAGGGTAAGTGATCATCCCAGTTACCCCTGAACTCCATTACACAAGCTCTCAACATGTCTTCTAAAATTTGGATCACCCTTTCTGATTGTCCATCCGTTTGGGGATGAAAAGCTGAACTGAGCTTTAGTGTGGTACCTAGAGCTTGTTGTAACCTTGGCCAGAACCGTGAAGTAAACCTTGGATTCCTATCTGCCACAATTGACACCAGTGCTCCATGTAAACGCCCGATTTCATCCACATACAATTTCGCATATTTCTCTAAAGGAAAGTTTGTTTTTACAGCAAGGAAATGAGCAGACTTGGTTAAACGATCAACTATTACCCAAATGGAATCATGTCCCTTCTGGGTTTGGGGCAAACTCACGACAAAATCCATCGTGATATGTTCCCATTTCCATTTTGGAATAAGGAGTGGTTGAAGTAGTCCCACAGGTCATTGATGCTTTGCCTTTACTTGTTGACATACCAAACACTTAGACACAAACTCAACTATTTCCCATTTCATTCCCATCCACCAATAAAATTCTCGAATGTCACGATACATCTTAGTGCTCCCTAGGTGCATAGCGTAGGCAGAATTGTGTGCCTCCTCCAAAATCATGCGTTTAATTTTCAGATCGTTGGGTACATAAAGACAATTTCCAAACATCAACATATCATCTTTTCGCACTTTAAAATCAGTTTGACGCCCACTTCCAATCTCCTCTTTTATCTTCTTCGCAAATGAATGTTGTAGTTGTGCATCACGGATCTGATCTTCAAATATTGTTCTAACTTTAATTTGCCCCATTACAACATCATTTCCCAACAGTTGAAATTCCACACCTAAAGCCCTTAGCTCTACCAAGGCATTCACCCGCGCACATTGCACACACGATAACAATCACAACTCAACGCGTCTGCCACTACATTTGCCTTCCCTAGATGATAATGAATAGTGTAGTCATAATCCTTCAATAACTCCATCCATCTCCTCTGTCATACATTCAACTCCTTTTGCGTGAACAAGTACTTTAAGCTTTGATGATCAGTATAAATTTCACAAGTCTCTCCATATAGGTACTGTCTCCACAATTTCAAGGCGAACATAATTGCAGCACCTCCAAATCATGGGTAGGGTAATTACGCTTGTGAGTTTTTAATTGTCAAGAAGTGTAGGCGATCACCCTCCCATCTTGCATTAATACATAGCCTAACCCCCGATGTGAGGCATCACTGTAAACAACAAATTCCTGCCTTCTGTTGGAATGATTAAAACAGGTGCAGATACCAACCTTATTTTCAACTCTTGAAAACTTTGTTCACACTTATCATCCCATTGAAATTTAACATCCTTTCTAGTGAGGCAGGTCAACGGCATTGCAATTGAGGAAAATCATTTAATGAATCTACGATAGTAACCCACCAATCCCAAGAAACTTCTTACTTCTGTTACATTCCTTGGTTGCTCCCATTTTACCATGGCTTCAATTTTTTTTGGATCCACTTGAATACCATCTTTTGACACCACATGTCCAAGAAATACCACGCTATCCATCCAAAATTCACATTCATTGAATTTGGCGTACAGTTGTTTGTCCCTTAACGTTTGTAAAACAATCCACAAATGTTGCTCATGTTCTACTTCATTACGAGAATACACCAAAATATCATCTATAAACACAATTACAAATGAATCCAAGTAGGGTTGAAACACCCTATGCATCAAATCCATAAAAGCGGTCGGCGCATTTGTTAATCCAAATGGCATAACTAGAAATTCATAGTGCCCGTACCTAGTTCGAAATGCCATCTTTGGAACATCAGTTATCTTTACCCTTAATTGGTGATCTCCCGATCTTAAATCAATTTTGGAATAGACTTTTGCTGCCTGCAATTGATCAAATAAATCATCTATTCATGGCAATAGGTATTTATTGCGAACAGTTACCTTATTAAGTTGTCGATAATCAATACATAGCTGCATAGTGCCATCCTTCTTTTTCACAAATAGCACTGGTGTTCCCGATGTTGAAGTACTCGGTTGAATAAAATCCCGATTCAATAAATCTTGTAACTGTTTCTTCAACTCTTTCAACTCAGCTAGTGCCATTCGATATGGGGCGATTGATATGGGTGCAGTTCTGGGTAGTAATTCTATCACAAATTCTACTTCCCGATCCGGTGGTAACCTAGGTAATTCATCCGAAAAAACATCAAGGAAGTCCTTCACTACTGGTACCTTTGTTGGTTCAACTTTATCCTCACCTACACACCTCACATATGCCAAATAACCTTGGTATCCCTTCTTAAGCAACCTTCGAGCTTTGATTGCTGATATAAGACAATTTTAAATTATTTTTCGTTCACCTTGGAATTTAAATTCAGCATCGCCAGGTGGTTGAAAAGTAACCTCCTTTTTATAACAGTCAACCGAGGCATGATAGGCTGATAGCCAATCCATCCCCAAAATCACATCAAAGTCACACATATTGAGTGGAAGTAAATCCATGAATAATTCTGGTGCTAATTCAAATTATGCAAGCCTTATAAACAGTGCTAACTACCACTACCTCACCCACCGGGGTTGCTATGGATAAATGACAATTCAAAGGTGTGGCAAGGTGTTTCCAATGCTTATTATAGGTATGTGCAACAAAAGAGTGTGTGGATCCAGGATCAATTAAAATTCGAGCATTTTCACCTAATATAGAAATTGTACCTGTAACCACATTGGGAGACGCATAAGCATCCTGTTGTGTCATAGCAAAAACCCGTCCCTAAGTCCCGGTAGCACCAACAAACCCATTACCTGTACCTTGCATCCCTATCGTTGTTGATGTGTCTCCTTTCCCCAAATTTACACTACCCACTGAAGGTGACATGACGAATTTGGTTGGACATTCACGTGCAAAGTGCCCCACCTGCCCACACTCATAACATCATCGAGCTCCACTAGCTGATCCTGATTGACAATTTCGAGCAATATGACCTTCCACTCCACATTTAAAACAAGTAACATAAGTGTCTGGTCCACTCGATTGTCCCCTGCCCTGAAATCCTGTTGGGGGTTTAAAGGAATTATAACCCTGGGAACCACTAGATTTTCGAGAATTTTCAACACCTCCTGTTTGTGAGAACATCAATCCTTGCCCCTTCTGTCCTGAAGTCTGACCCCCAGATAGAGATCTCATACCAAGAACGGTGTTAAACTTTCTCCTCTTGAATTGCTCCCATCGCCCCTCTGATTCTTTTACATCTTTCTCAACAACTAAAGCTTTATTAACCAAGGTCATATAACTTGTTCAACTCAAAGGCCGAAAGTCGACTTTGTATTAGGTAAGCTAATCCTCACTGAAACTTCTTGCACAAGGCCTTATTAGTTTGAACAAAAGCCTCTGCGAAACGTGACAATATAGTGAATTACTTTTCATACTCTGCCACTGACATCCTTCCTTGAGTCAGAGTCATAAATGCTATCTCCTGCTCATACCGATAAGACTCAGGAAAAATTTGTCATTGAACACTTTCACGAATTGATCCCAAGTAATATGCAGTGGTGCTGGAGCCACATTACCGGCTACTTGACCTTCAACTCCTACTACCGGTTCATCCAATAGTCGCCTGGCAGCCTCCCACCAAAATCGTGCTTCCTCCTTAAGCATAAAGGATACAAGTGTCACTCGTTGATCATCATAGAGTTGCATAACTTCAAAAATTGATTCCATCCATTTTAGCCAGTCCTCCGCCTCCGATGGATTAATTGTCTCTACAAACATCAGAGGATCCAAATTCATAAACCTCTCATGAACCGTACCTTGAGGTTCCATAGGGGGTACATGTGATCTTGCCCTAGTGGCTGCCTGAATCTCTGTTTGCAATTCCACAATTCAATTTGTTGATGCCACCATCTGCACCATCACTTCCAACGCCCTCTGAATCATATCAGGTTGATTCTGTTCACCTTCCCCGCCCTCCTGTTGTTGTTCCTCCCCTGCCTCAGCCATAACAGAAGCATGTGAACCTTCAGCTTCCCCTTGATTTTGACCCTCAGGAAGATCCATTAGGCTTTCAACAATTAACTGTAATTCACAACGTACACAAATACACATGTACTTAGCATTAGCACATTAACCCATTTCTACTCATTGACTCAAACAACTTCACCAATCCACTGCCGACCTAGACATTCATGTCTACAGAACCTATAAACCTAGGCTCTGATACCAAAAATTGAAACACCCCAATCCCACTACACTATTATTATAAAAATAAAATTTAGGCAATCCTGCTATTAATAAAACATTATAAAAAAAACTTCAAGCAAATTTCAATGAGTTCTCATTAATGATTTCAGAGATAGAACAAAGAAAGTAATGTGATGTCCTTACTCATTTATGGAATTTTAATATTAGCGGTTCCATATCTTTTCTCAAAGTTGTATTTCACTGCGCTACTGTTTCGAACAGAAATAACTGTCTTGCCTCCCAAGCTACAAAACACCACACAATAATATTCGTGGTTCCATAACTTTTCTCGAAGTTCTATTTCATTGTGCTACGGTTTCACACAGAAATAATTGTCCTGCCACCCAAGCGACAAAACACCACCCAAGTAAATCATCAAATCAGTATACGGTCGTCACTCAGACAACTTAAAAAAATGTATCCATTTCTCGATATTCTATTCTTTTTGAACAACTCACATTACATCAAAAATTTAGCTTCCGTAACTTAGACAAAATCAACTTTAACTTATCTCAGTCACAAGGACAAACTTGAACACTTAGGTCACGTAGACACCGCAGTCTAACAATTCACTTTTGCCCCCTTTGATGTCTTCACTACGCAAAAAAAATACGTTACATAGACATCCGACCTTCTATTGTCTCAACCACTTGATTTTTCTTTTCGCTTGTCACACAGACAACTAAACCATAATATTATAATCTGTCACGAAGACATCGTATTCCTATTGTAACATTAGAACACTTAGGCTATTTATCCACAATAGAACTCATAAGCTAGAAAGTCACATAGAAATAAATAAACCTTTACATATAGATAAAACCAAATGTTAGCGTACATACGTACCTTGCCAAAAATTTATCGTGTTGATCACTCTTCTGCCGGAGCTTTTTGAGTAGCATTCTTTACAGCACTCGTCCCTAAACCTAACACCCATTATTCAAAAACTCATTCGAGTATGAATAAATAATACCGCTTTACTCGAATTGGTTTACACAAAGCCAATTGCTTAATTTAATCAATCCACATTCAATCACTCATCCACATCTAGTAATATTAATTACTCGAAAAACATAAATAAATAAACTAGTAGTTATAATCAATTCGAGTCACATGAGAGTAATCCATTCATAGCTAGTAAGATTACCCACTGGAAGCCATGACATCCAAAGTAAACATTTCTCATAAAATTATAGAAACCAAAATGTAGTTAAATCTACATAATTTTCCAATAAAATCATAAAATTGCATGAAAATCTCATACCCATAAATCTCATGAAAATTCAACAATTAACAAAAATTCTAATTATAAATACCCAATAAAATCATACAAGTGTATGGATATTCCATACCCATGAATTTCATGAAAATTCAAGAACAAGTAAAAGAAATTCTAAGTACCACCACACTTCAATTTTTTTTTCTTTTTTTTTTTTACAACAACACTAATTTAATTTACACACCCACATAAATATCAAGATGTAACATTCATGCATTAATCAAACCTCATACCCAACATCATACATCCATATACAACATCTAACCACATACAAAATACCATCTTTGAAACACATGCAACACTCAAAATGCCTAAATAAAAATAGGATTTTTCTACATATTAGAAGAAAGAAAATGAATCATAATTCTTACCTTGTACCCACACTTTATTTTTTTTTTCTTCTTTTCTTCTCTTTTCTTTTCTTTCTTTCCTTTTTCTTCCCTTGGTTTTATTCTTCTTTCCCTCTTTGTTCTTGCTCTAGCCGAATATCCCAAAGTGCAAACCCCCCCCCCTTTTTTTTTCTTTATTGCATGCAAGACATGCCTTCCATGTCTTGCTAAGTGAGACTAGCAATCATGACTTTTTTTTATATATTATATGTATATATATATATATATAGATATATATACATACCCATATTTATTATATTATGACCCATATTTATAATATGCATACATATATACAATTATATGTATATATTTATAATATACATTCAAATTATTGATAATCTATTAAATTTTGTCTCTTGGACCCTTAACCACTCATTGTATATACTAATATATTTTATTCCATTACTATTTGTTTTTATAACAATAAATTGATGACACATGCTTGTCACCCGAATTAATTCCACATGTGCTAATGTACATAAAATAATATCACAAGTCAACATTCTTATTTAATTTTTCACACTTTAAATAAAATAATTCTCCCTATAATCATTCTTTCTGAAATTATCTCTAAATATTTAAAATATTCATCGTTCAGGTTTAGGTCTTATATCATTACTCATAATTAAATACTAAACGTCAATCCTACGCATGCATGTCACATGTGAATATGCTTATGACAAATATTATATATTGATCATGCGTGTGCGTGTTCAAGTTTTACACAAGATGAAACTAAACCCCACGAAATGTGGTTTTGGGGTATCCTCTGAAAAATTTCTGGGATTCATGGTATCTCAAAGGGAAATTGAGGCAAACATAGAAAAGATTCATGCTTTGATTGATACGCACCCACCTCGGAATATCAAGGAGATGTAGTGCCTCACAGGACGTGTTGCAATACTCAATAGGTTTGTATCATGGGCCAGTTATAAGAGTTTACCTTTCTTTAAAATGTTAAAGAAAGCTTTCAAATGGACGTCAGAGTGAGCGGCAGCTTTCAAAAAGATAAAGCAATTTTTGGGGGCACCCCACTATTATCAGCATCAGTTGAAAAAGAGGTCATGTAAGCCACTAGTTCCACCCTGATAAGGGAAGAACAAAGAGTTTAGTAGCTAGTATACTATACCACCCATGTCTTGAAAGGAGTAGAATTCAGGTATTCGAGACTAGAAAAAGTAGTTTTGGCACTAATTTTTGCAGCACAAAAGCTATGCCCCTACTTTCAAGCTCACCCAATCACTGTCATTACTGAATCTCCCATTCAATAAGTTTTACAACAACTAGATATCTCCATATAGCTTGCCAAATGGGCCATTGAGCTGGTTGAGTTTGATATAACTTACCAGACAAAAAAAGCATCAAGGGACAAGCATTAGCAGACTTTATCACTGAAAATACCTCTTCTGAAGAATCTCATTCATCAAAAAACTTGGGACAAAAGAGCTAGATCCTTTGTACCAAAGGTTCATCAAATGCGGATGAAGGGGGAGCAGCAATAATCCTAGTTCCCCAGATCAACTCAATATAGAGAATGCCTTAAGATTTGGGTTTGAAGACTTAAATAATAAGGTAGAATACAAAGTTCCACTCGCTGGATTGAGGTTGGTATTGTCACATGGACTCAAAAACCTCCTAATGAAGGTAGATTCCCAACTAATCGTTAGATAGATCAAAGGAGAATATGAGGCCATGAATACCAGGATGACCGCATACTTAGCCAAGGTTACTGAGTGTATGTCCCATATGGAATCCTTCAACATCGAGCAAATTCCTAGGGTTCAAAACACTCATGCTAATTCCTTGGCTTGCTTGGCCTCATTATTCCAGGATGAGCTACCGAATCCTAATGGATCTCCTTCATAAACCTAGCATCAACAAGGTCGAAGTAGAGGTCAATTTCACCTAGCAAGAGAAGGGATGGACCTTTCCTATATTTTAATATTTAATAAATGGAGTAATCCCCAAGGAGTAAACTAAGGCGCAGAAGCTTCGCAAGAAAGCTGCAAGGTACACTATTATAGGCGGAGTTTTGTATAACAGATGTTTCCTCACTCCTTATTTTCGTTGTTTGGAGAAAGAGGAAGCTCAATATGTTCTCAAAGAGATTCATAAAGAAGAATGTGAGAACCACCTAGGAGGGGGAGCTCTAGCCTACAAATCACTCCGCCATGGGTCCTATTGGCCAACCATATAGAAGGATGTTTTGCAGTTTATGAAAAATTGTGCCAGTTGTCAGAGGTTTGCCAACGTGTCAAAGAAACCTACACAGGAGCTTTCTCCTATGACAAGTCCTTGGTCGTTCACTCAATAGGGGATTGACATAGTTGGACCTCTACCAATCGGAAAGGGGCAAAACCGATTTGTAGTTATAGCGATCAATTACTTCACAAAATGGGCCCAAGCGGAACCCTTTACCACTATCACAGAAAAGAAACTTTGAAATTTCTTTTGGAAGTCCATATTTTGTAGATTTGGGGTGCCTCATGTTTTGTTGTCAGATAATGGGAATCAGTCTGACAATGATCCATTTAGAGAATTCTACTCCAAATATGGAGTTCGCAATCATTACTCCTCACCAAGCTACCCGCAAGCTAATGGCCAAGTAGTGCTGACCAGCAGGGCACTGACGCAAGGAATCAAAGCCCTCTCGAAGAAGTCAAAGGAGCTATGGGTAGAGGAACTACCCCGAATCCTATAGGCTTATCACATGATAATTGGAACTCTCACAAGGGAAACACCATTGTGCCTGGCCTATAATACAGAGGCAATAATCGCAACCAAAATGGAGATGCAAACTTTCAGAGTCCAGGATTATAATGAAGAGGAAAATAAAGGACAACTCCACACTAACCTAGATCTTCTGGAATAAGAAAGGGAGCAATCTCAAATCAAACAAGCAGCTTACTAGGCTCAAACATCCCGCTACTACAATAGAAAGGTGAAGATCCGTGAGTTTTCCATAGTAGACCTAGTCCTCAAGAAGGTAACCCAAGTCTCTAAGGATCCAAAGCATGGGAAGTTGGGCCCAAAAAGGTAAGGACCCTATCAAGTTACTCAGATGGTAAGGCTTCGAACTTATGAGCTACAAACACTAAATGGAAAAAAGTTAATGCATGCTTCAAATGTTGAGCACCTTAAGAAGTATTATCAGTAGGAAGGGTAGTTCATCTTTCTCATTTTGATTCCTTTATTTCATTTTGTAATAAGCCTTGAGGCAAAAGTTTCTTATAAGAAGATTTATCAATAAAGGATGTTTGTTTTATCTCTTAGAAATCCTTTGGGTGAATCTCATGTCAAAAACACCTCGAGAAAGTTCTATCTTGAAGAAACCAGGCTTTCACAAAAAAGGCACCTTAGTTAAAAAAAGGTTGAAAAGAGAAGAGCACCTCTAAATAAAGTGTCTATCGCTAACAAAAATAAAGAGAAAGAAGGAAAGCTAAGAGGGCCTTCCATTCATTGGATCGAAAAGACCTAGCCCTGCCTAGGCTTGCTAGGAACCAACTTGGTTAACCACCAATCAAATAATAGGCAATACTCCAAACTCAGCAAAATACCCTCGATACAAAGTAGAGAGGAAAACTACCAGGGTGAGAAACCCGATAAGCTTGACCTCCAAACAAATGCAATTAAAAAGCCCAAAAATTTGCTAGGCAAAAATACCCAAAGCAAAAGAAATATAAAGAAATAGCATTTTTTTCAAAAAAAATTAAGCCACTTTCATTACTGATTTAAAATTTTATATATAAAAAACTCATAAGTCAAAAAGAAAAAGAGAGTAGAACAATCTCTTATAAACCTATTCCTTGCCAAAGGTTGTCAAGGAATCCTCCTTATCAAAATCACCTTTACCTTCCTCAGCAACATGGAGGGTAGCAAAGGAGGCAATGAGGAAAACAACAAAAGTAGAAGCCAGGATAGAGGAGTCAAGCTGAATGCTAAAAAAATCAATATTAGGGTAAAGCTCCATTGCTTGCTAGGTAAAAACTTCAAAGCAAGAATCCCAGTAGCTTATTCCAAGCTCGAGAAATTTAGAAGACTTCTTAAAATTCCCTACTGCTTTGTCAACAGCTTTCTTCATGTCAACTTTGGCCTCATCATTCAAGGAGGAAAGTTGATTGGCCATATCCTTTTTAGTGTTTTTGGCCTTCTTGGCTTCTTCCTAGGCCCTCCTTAAAGCCTCCTCTAGAACAATCTTCACAACTATCTAAATCTCTATGGAGTTCTTAATATTATCTAAGTCATCTTGTACAGACACTAACTCCTTTTCGTGAAAATAAAGAATCTGCTTTAAAGACAAAGTCGCAAAAAGAGCTCTATCCAGTTGCTCCTTGATGGGGTTCTCTTTCATAATAGCTCATTGTAGAACCAAGAAGAGCCAGCTAAAAAAAAAAAAAAGATTTTCGTATTAGGATAAAAATATGGAAGGATAAGGAAAAGATAGGAGATAGGTACTACCTTCCCAAAGTGATGAGCCATGGACTCAAAGACTTTCAGGCACCCCATCTTCACCATCTTCTCCACCTCTGCCCTTGGGATAGCATCTTGGAACCACTTCATAGCAAATTCTTTGTCACTCCAGATTATTAGAGCAGTGTTCTTGGTTTTAGAAACTAAAGCATCACCAGTAACAGGGGTAGGCAACTGGCCCTCAACGGTCTTCCTTTGCTTGATTAAAGGAATATCTAGAGAAGTCTCCACGTCGATGGGCTCCTTGGAGCTAGAAACTGTTGGGGGTGACTTGGAAGCAAGGGAATCTCTAGACCTTAGCCTATTTGAAATTGGCAAAAGAGGGCTATCGAATCCTTCCTTCTACTTGGCTCTCATAGTCCTAAGAGCCTCTCTATCTAACTTTATGTAATTTTGGGGAGCCAAGCCTATAGTAGAAATCTCACAAGGTGAGAGAAAAATTTGAGACATAGCACAAATATGAACAGATAAAATAAAAAACTCATTCTTCAAAGGTACAACAACAATGGCAAAAGGTTTAGGTCCCATCTTTAATTATGCAGGTTGGTCTCTATAACCAAGTTGTTGAATTGTTTAAAATTGTGGCTTTGAGCCACTGCAACTCTGTCAAGAATCTCTTTACCCAAAGATGAAATTTCAACTGCAAAGACTAGAAGCTCTAAATTCTTAATTTCTTGAAATAAAAAGGAAATTCAAGAAAACAAAGCAAGCAACTTACCAGAGGCAAAGGAGGGCATTACACCCCGTTTGTAGAGATCCTCGCAGGGATCGCAATTCCATTAGTGGGAAAAATGCTAACGCCATTAATAGAGCTCCACAAACCACCAAGCCCAATTAATACCATCCAACTATTTGGGGTGAGTTGGGTGGGAGCAATGTTCAAGAAAGATAAGAATTTGCAAACATAAGGGAGAAAGGGAAATCTAAATCTAGAATTAAATGTTGCTTCATACACGCAGACCTCTACTTCGTGATCATTGCATGCTTTTTCATCCCTGCCAGGAGCTCTCAATTTTGTGGAATTAGAAATGCAAAATTTGGAGCAAAGGCAAGAAAGATCAGCGTCGATAATAGTACCAACGACCCCCTAGGCAAAATAGATGGGGGTTTCAATGGTTTCTTCTCGGGCAACCTCCACAAGCCTAGTCTCTTCTATCTTTGACTCTTGAACATAAGAGGAGGGAATTTCAGACAATGATTTTTTGGAAGCCATGGAAAGTAAGAGCAGCAAGGAAAGGAAAAGAGATAAGTATTTTTTGACTTAGGAAACCCTAAAAATGAATAAGGCAGCTCGTTTCTAAGGAGAGAGATTTAAGAGGGAGGAAAATTTTGCCAAAACCAAAGGCCCTAACCTCCCTTTAAATAGGTTGACAGATGGCAATTACAAAAATCCTACTGAAAAGACTTGCAATTAATGCGCTTTAAAAATTGAAGGGAGGTAACTATCAGATTTCTAGTAGGAGGAAATCTCCACCAATTTGGGAAACCTGATTAGGGAGAATTTAATCTCAGCTAAGGGAAAATTCCTAGTTAGCACTACCTTTAGAAATATAACTGTTGGCTGACTTATTAGTAAGAAAGGAAATTTAGAGGAGTAATGAGCTCAGATAATCATCTTTTCCTAACTCAGTGAAAATCAAAAGGATGGTAAAGCCTATCCCGAATTTTTAGGAATCTTATCTACCAAAGACCCACTTAAATGGATGATTCATTTAAATATTATGGGAAGGTAAGGTGGTTAATGGATAAGGATAAGTCCATACCCTTGGCAAGCCTTATCCGCGTGATCAAACAGACTCCAAGCTCAACTACGACTCTGGATGGTTATCCCAATCAGGGATAAAGTCCAAAGAAGCCAAGACTCTTGAACCAAAAGAAGATCAAGAAAATTCAGACTACCAAGAGAACCTAGAGTCCACTCTCCCTAGGATACCTATCAAAATACTATAAAATAGGACCTCCTGGGTAAGATTCAGTTAAGCACACTAAGCCAGTTAACTTTTTGTACCTTGAAATTCCCAGATACTGACTTAAGCATTGGAGGGTCAACCCCCAGAGCACCCCTCTAATCTTTAACTTCCTTTTCAGGTACCATAACAGCCAAAAACCTCACCTAGAGCTCCAAAAATGGTGTAGTTAGGCCCAAGTCAACCTCAACCAGCTTTTAAAATAGTTGGGCACATTTTTCACACCAATGGCCACTATGGATAAGAATGACCTCTAAGAGGTTGTAAAGCTCAATGCTCATGATAAGGTTGTGAATGCTCTCTATGGCCTTGTTGCAGTAACACTTTGATCACCTTTTCACTTCTCCTCCTTTTTTTGCAAAAATTTCTTTTAAGTGTTCTCTTTTTGCATATATCCACTCTTAGTTGTGCAAACTCAAGGGTTAGAGAAGCAACATAATAAGAGAACTGTTGAACTTGTTGCATTCAAGAAATTGGCAAATAACCTAACCCTCCAGGTTTTGGGCCTGAAGGTTTCGGAGCAATCTTTGAAGGAACAACTGACAATAAAACATGCTCTTCTTTTAAAGGCCAAGGCCAAGTTAGTGACTGTCAAGTAGGCCAAGGACAAGGCTAAAGAAGA
Organism: Ilex paraguariensis; assembly: GCA_963454935.2. Classification (NCBI taxonomy): domain Eukaryota; kingdom Viridiplantae; phylum Streptophyta; class Magnoliopsida; order Aquifoliales; family Aquifoliaceae; genus Ilex; species Ilex paraguariensis. The sequence continues at coordinate 30,276 of CAUOFW020004257.1, forward strand.
GAATGCCTTGCTTAAGTCTAGGCTAGCCACGACTACAAAAAGATGCTCCAACCTTGAGACAGATCTGAGCTCGAAGATGGAGAAGGTTGCAAAGGAGTTTTTAGACTATAAGATCCTTCTCTCTAATTGCTAGCTAGATGTGTATGAGGACTTAAAGGATCAAGCAAAGGAAACATACTCCAAGGACAAATATCCTAATCTAGACTTTGATGCCTTTGATCTTCCTCTCTCTAATGATGAGGTTGAAAAGCATAAGTAGAAAGCTAGGGAGACTATTGGACAAATGGATGAGAAGCAAGCTAAAGTGGTCAAGCAACAAGATGATGGAGTTGACGAACAAGCTGATGGGGCAGGGCAGCAATAGACAGAGGATGCAATGAATTGAGCAACTTGTCTTTCCTTTTCCTCAAAATTTTACTAAGCATTGTAAAACTTTGATCTTTGTAATGAAATTTCCTTTCTGCCTTGTGTTTCCCCTTTTCATTATACTGCTTTCTCTTATCTTTGGATCAGCTTAGACGAGCCTTGTAGGGTCAATTACCTACCCCCTTCTGACTTTTGGAAGGTCTTCCTTGGGACCTTGTAGGAGTGAGGATCAAAAGCCTTTTGACCTATGCTCTTTCTAACGAATTAGTCTAGGTTTTTGAGCTTGCTGGATGAAAAGTTGAATAGCCTAATGAGTTGGCAAAGTATTGGACTTGTTGTTAAGGTTGACGAGCCTAACCTTGATGTTTTTAAGTAGGCTTTGTTAAACTGATGAGTCTTAGGTGCCACTACTGATAAGGCTAATATGGCTGAATTGCCCTGTAAGTGAAACTAGTAATTTCTGATATTGAATAGCCTTTAGTAAAGCTGGAGAGCTGGAGAGCCCTCTTAGGCTAAAGAGCTTAAATCTTGTTATTTTTCTAAGTCTAGGAAATTTTTTTTTATACTTTATTCAGTTTTCATTGCTTTCGTAGCTTATCCTAAGGAGGAAACGTGTGTATTTGTAAGTTAGATAGCTTTGATTGATCAATCTTAGGTTTTAGATCGAGTTAACTAGTTTTGATGATGATTAGCCTTCAAATCTTAGCAAAACTGACTAACTCCAAGGTTGAGAAGTCTTTCGTTATTGGCAAGTTGACTAGAGCAACTAACCGTTAACACAACTGACGATCTCTAAGATTGAGCGGCCTATGTTAATGGTAGACCTAACTAACTTTTAAGCTATATTTCCTTTTGTTGCTTTGTGGTTTATCGAGTACACATGTAGTTTTTATGCAACAGATAACAAATTTTATAAACATTTCCTTAAATAAAAAGTATGCTCTAAAAAGGTTGATAATTATCCCTAAAAAGGTAATTATTTTGACATTTTCAAATGATGAAATTAGGGGACTAATCTGGTTTTGCGACTAATAATACTTCCTGAGTTGTTCATAATTCCAAGAATGTGCCATAGGGCATTCCTATTTAGTTTGGGCCTCATAATTGTCTGGCCTGACTATTTGCTTGACCATGTATGACCCTTTCTAGTTTGGTCTGAACTTTCTATGGCTTGGATCTTTTCTAGCTAGCAGCATCTTTTTTAAGAACTAGGTCTCCTTCTTTGAAGCTTATCTACTTAACTCTTCGGTCATAGCAACGAGTAGTTCTCTGTTGATAAGCGACGATTCTCTTTTAGGCTTCAATTATTCTTTCATCTGGGAGGTCGAGACTAAGTAGTAAAGAATAGTCATTTTGCTCTAGATTAGACAGCTCAATTCTTAGAGATGGGAGGCCCATTTTGACTGGCACAACATCCTCATTTCCACAGGCTAGGCTGTAGGATGTCTAATTAGTGGTTATCCGAGCTGTCATTCTTTAGGCCCATAAGATACTTGGGACGTTGTCCCCACACTAGTTTTGGAGGCTTCTAGCCTTGTGTTTAGTTCTTTCACTATTGCTCTGATGGTTACCTCCGCTTACCCATTCACCTAGGGATAAGTTGGCAAGGAATAGTAAT
>CAUOFW020004258.1:9114-27244 GCA_963454935.2 Ilex paraguariensis
AAAAAATAGGGAGAGAGAGATGAAAAAATTATATTAAATCTTTACATATTTGAAAAAAATTAAACTATCAGTGTGAGAGAAAAAGTTAGAGAGAGAAATAGATAGAGATAAAATAGGGAAGAGAGAGAATAATAAAGTAATAAATGATATTTTAGTCTTTTTTTTTTAAAATGCACTCATGAGCAGATATGTTTCTTTAATACAGTTTAGTTCAAATAAATCTAAATTTTTATACGGACTTCCAAATTATCCAATGAACAAATATGAGAAGGCTAATATGGGGTACTGATGGGCTCGAGCTTGTAACAGTGATCCAATGGTTAAAGATTCTGGAGATGGGCTCTGATGGTGCTCGGATTTTACGGCACAAGCCCAATAGGTGAGATGGTGAAGTTTTAAATGAATTGTAAGTTGATTGCTAATGATCAACGAGACAAGAAACGTAAGTAGTTCACCTTAGTTGATAGATTAAGGTTACATCCACTATCAAGGGAGTCTCCTGCTTCTTAAGATTGTATATTATCTATCCCGATGTATATATATCGAGAAATTGGGGACACGGGATCTTTTACAAAGAGTGAGTATTTTGCTTCATCTACTGGCTCTCATTAGTTCGCGAATGCTTATGGGAAAGGGAAGAGGGTCATCCCTTCTCATTTGGTAACAGTTTTCTATCTATACTAAGATCTTCCTAGGGCTTTCGGTTATTCTTCTCTTGGTGTTGATCCTATGAGTCCTTCCTTCTACACCCTGCTGCTCCTTCTGCTACTGTTGCTACTGTTCATTCGGTGTTGTTGTTCATCCGGCACCCTTGTTACCACGATCTCTGGTGATTATGTTCCACCTTCTCTGCTCTGAGACTATCGTNGTGTTGTTGTTCATCCGACACCCTTGTTACCACGATCTCTGGTGATTATGTTCCACCCTCTCTGCTCTGAGACTATCATAGGTGTCAGAGATAGTCCCTCGAACCCTTAAGATGTGTGGTCTTCACAAATAACCCAAGAATGACATTTGGACCAGATTTTCAATCTTTGGGCTGCTCATCAGTTGGGTTGTGCCTGAATTGTTAAATTATAATACTAAGTCTTTTTTCTCGGCCTTAGCCTTTTGGACTCGCTAGGCTTCTGGGCCATGGAGGCCTGCCTTGGATTTCGCCCACATCAGGCTCGAATTGCAACAGTGATCCAATGGTTCAAGATTCTGGAGATGGGCTCATAGCCCATTACCTCAGAGAGAGAAATCGAAGAGTATAAATGTTGGCATTGCGCTCAAAGCTCCACAAACATACTACAAGCCAATGAAAACGAACTACAAACAATTCAAGAATATTAAAAACTTCCAAANACTACAAACCAATGAAAACGAACTACAAACAATTCAAGAATATTAAAAACTTCCAAAAAAAAGACGAATCAAATCTGAAAAATAATAGTATTCTTTTATAAAAATATTCCCAAAATAATAGCATCACAAAAATAATTCCCATAATAAAGTTGTTGCGGCCACATGTGCTGCCACGTCAAAGAATAAATAGGACCTTGGTTTTTAACAATATTATGTTGACCAAGATTTTTTATTAAATTTTTTATCGCAAGTAATGTAACATAATTTTTATTATCAAATAAGTTGATCATATTAATATTTAATGATAGAAATTGTGTCACGTCACTTAGAATGAAAAATTTGGTAAACATAACATTACGAGCAATGTTATTGAGACCAAATTTGCTGACCTAATTTATTATAATTTTTAGATTGATTGTGGAGCCCATCAAACATTTAAACTTGGTGTTGATCCAATGATTCTGCTGAATGCACATTATTATATCAACAAATTAGTCAAATTTTTAAATCCAAATAATTTTACTCTAACATTACTGGTTGGTTTTTGCAGCTTTTACAANACTACAAACCAATGAAAACGAACTACAAACAATTCAAGAATATTAAAAACTTCCAAAAAAAAGACGAATCAAATCTGAAAAATAATAGTATTCTTTTATAAAAATATTCCCAAAATAATAGCATCACAAAAATAATTCCCATAATAAAGTTGTTGCGGCCACATGTGCTGCCACGTCAAAGAATAAATAGGACCTTGGTTTTTAACAATATTATGTTGACCAAGATTTTTTATTAAATTTTTTATCGCAAGTAATGTAACATAATTTTTATTATCAAATAAGTTGATCATATTAATATTTAATGATAGAAATTGTGTCACGTCACTTAGAATGAAAAATTTGGTAAACATAACATTACGAGCAATGCTATTGGGATCTAATTTGCTGACCTAATTCACTATAATTTTTAGATTGATTGTGGAGCCCATCAAACATTTAAACTTGATGTTGATCCAATAATTCTGCTGAATGCATATTATTATATCAACAAATTAGTCAAATTTTTAAATCCAAATAATTTTACTCTAACATTACTGGTTGGTTCTTGCAGCTTTTACAAGTTTTGCCAGAGGAGAACCGATATTTCCATGGCCAATCAACATCTGTGATTTTAAGGTCTCTCTCTCTCTCTCAACAAACTCTCTTCGAAACAAGTTTAGAGAAAACGAAAAAACCATTTGGATTGTTCTCTCCGCTTCTGCATTTGTTATGTATTCTCATCATCTCCTTCCCACACATCACCCCAATCCATCATTTCCATCTTCGAGAATTGAGATCTCATACATTTTCGGACGATGCAGTTGGTACAGTGAGCGAGGAAATGGGTTTATGAAGAATTGAATGCTTTGATGATGATTAATACAAAATTGAACTTCCAACATAGCAACCCATTTGTCCACATAATTATACACCTGGCAAAGAATACTAAATAAGAAATTTGTTTTAAAAGACTGTTAGTTTGGGAATTTTTTTTAAAAGAAAACATTTTGGGAAAAAAAAACTCATTCTTGAAAGAATGGTATGGTTGCACAACTTCCGAAAACGAATATAAAATGGGAACACAGATAATAAGCATAATCAACAAAACAATAGTATAAGATGTCCATGAAAGGAAGAACAATCAGGGGCTAGCAAGAGAGAGAGAAAACTCCCCTAGAATCTCATTCAAAACAATACCCTCAATACAGAAAACTCCCCTGAAAACCTCTCAAAGAATCCAACTAAATGTATAATAACCCAAATCCGAATAAAAGTGTACCATGATGGCACGGGTAAAAATGATAGCAGCAAGTGAATAAGTAATATGTAGAGACAGAAAAGAGTAAGTGACAGAGTGATGGAGAGACATCCATCTAAAGCAACAAACAAAGGACAGCCCATCCAAACACCAAGCTTCCAACCATCTTCTGCATGCACCACATCTTCTCTACCCCACTCTGAAATATACCAGTTTCAGGATTAGAGAGGACAATGTAAAAGCATTATAGTTTCTGATGATATACTAACAATAATGTTTAGAAATTCGCGAGAGTTGGAATCTTCTCACTGCAATTCCAAATAATTAGTAAGCATCTTCTTTATTTCGTACCAAAAATATTTACTAAGCATCATAACAGGGCTGCATTTTTCTCATTATTTCTGAAACAAACTATTAATTTCACTCTAACAAGTAAACCTTTCGATAATAAGGATCATTTTTCATGGAAATAATCAACAATTTGGCACACAACTCAATTTTTTTCCTTTATTTTAGTAAGAATAACATCTCATAAGGACAGGACGAGGATGATAATATCAAAGAGTAGAAATCCAAAAAGATATGAATGATTCAATGAATTCTATAAACCACGTGGTAATAACCTGTTTGTTATATATATATATGAACACACATAAGCACATTGCATTTTGCTAAGCAAGTGCAAATCGTGCAACCACATAGTTTTTAAGTAAAGATAAGGACATAAACAACCCAGCCTTTCACTGAAACTGAAGCCCATAGCCGAAGCTGGTACAAAATCATAAAACAAATGTATCAACAAATATAAATAAAAATCTTCAGCTTGAAAGTCATCCCAACCTTGTTGTCGTCAATTTTAAAATCCACAATGGAAGCTTGAGAAAAATGTAAAATATATAGTTCATACACCGACTTCAATTAATGTCATCGTGTAGAGGTCAAAAATCTGTTGGAAAACAAAATTAATTTTCTAGAATGGTCTAGTGGTATATTAATGTAGCATGTTGTGCAGGAGGGACATCTTAATGTTTTAGTTGTTACCAGAGTAGTTGAGAAAGTGGCGTGTTAATATAATATTTGGAGATACGCTTGGAACCTGTAAAAATAAATTTGTGTGCTAGTGTTTAAGGTAAGTAAAATTGAGTTAATCAAGTTGAAGGAAAAAAATTTAGTTGTGTTCAATCTCGTGTTACTTCCGTTGTTTTCTAGATTTCGATAATACAGTCTTAAGCACTCTTGTATCCGAAAAAATGGTATCAAATTTATGTAACTATTCCAACACAATCCTTATGCCAACACAACAATCAATGAACATTAAAAATTAATATCTCTTTCCCTACATCGCATGTTTTAGAAGTCATGAGGCCTTAATTGATTCAACATGAAATTTAGCAAATTATATGGATGCTACATTTCCGTTTTCAATGTTTTACAAACTCTCGATATGTTCTTTTCTATAAAATTCATGTTTTTTTAATTTTTACCGATTATTTTTGTTTATAATGAGATGTGNTCTCTTTCCCTACATCACATGTTTTAGAAGTCATGAGGCCTTAATTGATTCAACATGAAATTTAGCAAATTATATGGATGCTACATTTCCGTTTTCAATGTTTTACAAACTCTCGATATGTTCTTTTCTATAAAATTCATGTTTTTTTAATTTTTACCGATTATTTTTGTTAATGAGATGAGGTGAATTAGAATTTACAAGAGTAGCTTTCTTGTATTAATACTTAAAAATAATTATTCCTTGGGAAGAACCACCTATCATATTTACTTACAAACACAATAAAAGAAAAAAATAAGATTTTCATGTATTTCTCACATGGATCATACAACAAAGAAAATGTTACGAGTTCATTAAGTTACTAGAGCAGCNATTCCTTGGGAAGAACCACCTATCATATTTACTTACAAACACAATAAAAGAAAAAATAAGATTTTCATGTATTTCTCACATGGATCATACAACAAAGAAAATGTTACGAGTTCATTAAGTTACTAGAGCAGGCAGCATTTTTTCTTTATTTTTTGATATCATACTATCTTACCAGACCCAAAAAAAATAAAAAAAAATATACCACATACTGTCGTCTGATTATAGCTATTGCAGATTGAATAACTCAAAATCCACCTACATCACCTGATCTACTAGTCTCACTGAAAATCATGTGACAACTACTAGCAAACATGAGGAAGTAGGCTTAGTTGTTTAAAGCACTCATTTTTTTTTTAAAGCACTCATAGCATAAATTCATTTTACTTTATTTCTTTTCAATTCTAGAATGCAATGCTAAAAAATTTCATGCAATAAGCGTAGAAACAGAAATGCTATGAGTGCCCAAATCAAATTCCAAATAACTCATCCACATTGAACTGGTAGCTCACATGAGAAGAGATTTTTTTTCATTTGTGATTTGATTTGGCGGGCATAGTATTTCTAGTGTAGAAAAGCCTATTATGCAAGGATATGTATCTGTTCATACATACATTTATGATAGGTACAGTCTACACTCATTGTGCTTGTATGACTTTCCATGTATTGTATAATAACAAATTGAAAACATTGATTGATTGTTACACAGCCAATCGTTTACACTGTGAAAAAACAATAAGGAATAAAGCAACTTTTAAGAGAGTAAGAAGTCATTGAAGGATGGTGACAAAATACAAGGCACAGTTGGTTGCCAACACGATTTCAGATAATTTTGACTTAATGTATTACGTATGTGTGTCATTCCAAATGTAAGTCATACAATCCTGTTAGAACAGAATACTCGCTATAGAAATCTCAACACTTCACGGATTTGGTACAATATAATTAGTAAGAATAGTTGTGATGCAATTTCTCGATGTATTACCCCACCCCCCATGAGGAATCCACTGTTGGAATTACTCTTATGTTACTTTGGTTGGAAAATCGCTTTATTTTTCAACATCCACATCATAGTGATCACATGTGATAGGTACACCCTCACCCCCATCCACGTCCCCTGTTCTCCACTAGATCACCATCCCCACCACTCTTCTCCCTTTTTTCTCCCCCTAGGCCCACCCCGGGTGAAATAGATGACTTGCCCAATGATGATCCATGATTACTAACCAAGCACCATCATTAATACAGCAGCAAGATCTCCGATCACATCAAAGGAGTCGACAAGGAAGCCCTAATAGGCTACTACCCATCGAGGAGCGCAGTGCACTAGTAGTCAGGTGTAGTAAATTAATGGTGGTGGTGGTGTGTGCAGATCACTGGTGGGTGTGTCTGCGCTCACAATATAGCTGCGGAGGAAAGTGATAATGGTATAGACAATGCAAGTGGTGTGTTATTGAAAATATGACAATTTATGGGCGATGTGGGTGAAATTTGTCTTTTTACTTTTATGCAGTCAAACAGAACCTTTACGAGTTAGGAACTCGAGAACCAAGAGCGAGAACTTCGGTACCACACAAAGCACGAGAAATTGGTTCACGTTAGATAAAAAAGTATAGCGATCCCTATCATACGCCGCATGTTCCTATACACCCTTTAACAAGCAAAACAACTTGACTGAACACTCAGCGACTTCAACTGAACTAAACTAGTTCGCGATCTATGATTGTAAGTACTCAGATCTACGCTAATGGCTCAAATCAAGTGCTTATAGTAATCCTGGGTGCATGTTAGAGAAGAGTAATTGACAAAAGAAAGCAAAATTTGAGAAATACACGCACCTGATCCGGTGCTGATGGTGAAGGCGACAATGGAACAATACTCGGCGCCGGGGACCCGGTCGGCGGCGCAGGAGGACTTGATGGCAACGGAGTCGTCGCCGGAGATACTGGCTTCGTGCTAGGAGCCGTAGCTGGAGTAACAGCTAGTGGGGATAGAGATGGAACAGCCAGAGGAGGCGAAATTACCGGAGGTGGTGGAGTGTTTGGTACAGGAGGAGGAGTAGCCGGTGGTGGTGCGCTCACTGGCGGAGGAGTAGCTGGTGGTGGTGCGCTCACTGGGGGAGGAGTAGCTGGTGGTGGTGCACTCACTGGGGGAGGAGTAGCTGGTGGTGGTGCACTCACTGGCGGCGGAGTAGCTGGTGGTGGTGCGCTAACTGGCGGCGGAGTAGCTGGTGGTGGTGCGCTCACTGGCGGAGGAGTAGCGGGCGGTGGAGTTGAAACTGTAGGAGGCGGCGTCGCCGTTGGAGGTGGCGTTGTTGTCGGTGGTGGAGTTGCCGTTGGTGTCGGTGGCGCGGCAGTGGTGGTTGGAGGAGGAGCAGTGGTAGTAGGAGGAGCCGGTGTTACAGGAGTTGATGAAGGAGATGTTGCAGGAGCTTGGCCTCCGACACCGGCGACGACAATGCAGACAAAAGCTATACCAAACAATGACTTGCGATCCATCACGAGAGGGGTTTATCCTACGCACTCTCTCAGTTCTTAACCTGCGCACTGGTGGCCGAAGGTTGACAACGTGTAGAGAGAGATTGACCGTGCGTCTGAATCGAGGAGGGAACAGACTATATATAGGCCCCTCCGGACCGTAGTGTATTGGAAGGTGGCTGGTCTCTACCAACAAAACAACCAAACTTGAATCGCCCGTTACCGTCTGATTACATACTTGTGATAGGGTCCCACTGTTTCATTAGCGGATCTCAGATCCAGTGGCTACCGTCTGATTACAGTCTGTTGTTATGTAAAATGGGTCCCACTGTTCCTTTATGAGGAACTCAGATCTGATGCCAGCTCATCATCATCACCGAACAGTACTGGCAAAATTAACTTTTCATCGTACAGGTAAAATCCTGGGGGTGTTAATCGAGTATTCAGAGGTTGAGATCGTATTTGGTGGATTTTTTTTAAAAATTAATTTCAATATTTATTTAAATTTGATTCCTTTAGAACTCAAGTTTTAGTAGTTTAATTATTTTATATATAACTATAGTGAAGGCTCGNTTAAAAATTAATTTCAATATTTATTTAAATTTGATTCCTTTAGAACTCAAGTTTTTAGTAGTTTAATTATTTTATATATAACTATAGTGAAGGCTCGTTTTTTTAAATGAATCTAAAAAATTATTCAAATTCAATTTATTAAGAACACGAATTGAGCTTGAATCGAATTTTATCTGAGTAGAAACCGAGTCAAATTTAAATAACTTGTCTCGATTAACACCCTTAATTACAACATACATCAATCGGTAATATGAAATTGTATCCTGACAAACTATAAATTCAAACGTCAAGAGTTTGATTCTCGCTAATGTCGCTCTAGTTTAATTAATAAGAAAATTTTAGTCACGACACTAATATAATTTAGACTTAATTAACAAAAATTATTTACTTAATTCATTATTATTACGAGATTGATAATAAATCTCAATATTAGCTGAGAAGCTACAAGCTATGACTTAAGACTCATTATCACTACAAGTAATACTACACTAATGAAAAAAATAAGGCTCAAATTAAAGTTTAGATGGTACATTTAACGTTTATAGATTAAATCACATCATCAATGATATTTGATATCATCGATGAATAACAATATTCATTTCACATTTGTCCATTNCATCAATGATATTTGATATCATCGATGAATAACAATATTCATTTCACATTTGTCCATTACTAGAGTAACAACATGGTATATGTATTGCTTTTATTTTCATCCAATCACAAAATAATAAAAATTTTGTTCTTTTAATTATTAATAATTACAAATTATTTAAATTTAATATCAACGGTTAAAAATTATCTATATAATAAAGTACAATATAATTTAAATCTCAAAAAATAAACAAAATGACTTTTGCTATTCGCAGTTGAGATTTTTTTAAATTTTACTTTAAAGTTAATTTGGTCGCTAAAATTAAAACCTCAAATCTAATAAGAAAAATAGATCCTTAAGGGTGTGTTTAGAATGACTTTTTAAAAGTGTTTATAAGAATTATATATCATTAGTACTTTAAAAAAAATGGTGTTTGAAATTACCCTACCATTATCTCTATCACCATCACCGCTCAACCACCATCACTACTATCACCACTACTGCTACAACCTCACCCCTACCCCACCCCCACCACCACCATTATCACCATTACCGTTGCCACCACCCTATCACCATCTTTGCCCCACCACCGCCCCCAACCACCATCACTACCACTACCACCACTGCTCCACCACCCCCACCACTATCATTCTTATTACCACTATAACTATCGCACCTTACCATCATAACTACCGTTGTCGCACCTTATCATCGCCGTCACTGTCTCACCATCACCCCTACCATCTTCACTGCCCCATCATGACCCCCCACAACCATCACAAATACAACCATCATTGTCAATCCACCACCGCCACCCCACTCTTACTGCCTCCACCACCACCACTACCACTATCGCTACCCACCACTGATTACTACCATTGTCGTTCACTGCCACCACCCACTATCACCATCATCTTATTTTTATATTTATTATTATTATCATCATCATCTCACTACCGTCATTGCCCATCGTCAACACCCATTACTACCATTGTTGCCCATCGTCAGCACCCATCACTACCATTATTGCCCACCATCACCCACTACCATAACCCACCACCACTTGTCATCGCACACTATCGCCACCAGTTATTATCACCCATCTCCACCACACCTTCCACCACCACTCGTCATTGTCCACCACTGTAGCCACCCACTATCACCTACCCTCACCACAATTACCACTCATCACACTGTTGACTAGAAGTATTCATCGTTGCCCACCACCACCATCGTCACCACCCACCATCACCATCGTCACCCCCACCACCGCCACTGCCAACAACCATCACCTTGTCCACCACCACCCCCACCTTTACCCATAGCTGTCACTACCATTATCATCATCCAAAACCCATGACCACCGTCACCGTTGTCTCCCATGGCTATCACCACGGCCATTGTTGTTGCCACCCCACCACAAACCATCATTGTTTCTCACCATCATAACTGTTGCCCACCACCACTAACTCCGCTCACCTCCATTACAATCGATTCTTAAATTTTTTATATCTCATTTGTATTTGTGATTTAATTTTAGGTATGAATAGAAATATGTTTATTGTTGACTATTTTTTTATTACTATGTACTTTTTCGCACGAAGAATAATACTTTATAAAATGATATCAATTTTTTTCGGTTCTATAATATTATTCTATCGACTATCTTTTTCAATATAGTATGCTTCACCATTGCAACAAAGGAAAACACTATAGTACCTAAAAAAATTAGTGTACCGCAAAGTAAAAAATACCCCAAAATGAATTAAGTTATATCAAAAAAGAGTAATAAATTTTATCCAAAAAAATAATACGTAAATCCAAAAGATGAGTGCATATTAATTTTTTTTCTTTTAACCATAGTCCACCCCTACAGTGAATATTTACTTTTAAACCTACAGCAATGATGGTCGAATTGGAACAATAATACAGTTTGATCTAGTGGGGCCCAATCAAACAAATGTGGAGGGGCCAACGGCAGCTGTTAATTAGCGCCAGGTTCGGTAGAGACAGCCAAATGCAGCTGATTATTTCCTCAGCACCGTAGTTATGCTGTGGGGCCCTGGGTGCTGTTGGGCCGAGATGCGTGCCTTTGAAGGATAATCTTGACAAAAGCGAAAAGAGGCTTTGATAAGGTGAGGAAAGAGAAAAGGAATAATTACGGTATTAAAAAAATACTTTTCTTATTTTTAATTTATCCAAATTATATGTGTAAATATTTGTAATATTTTGTTTTATTATTTTTAAGATAAACGTTCATGAGTAAATTAGTACAACCTCTATAATTAAGATTTATTTTTTAAATATGATGCCCATATTTTTTTGAGTAATGCTACATAAACTTAAAAATTAGACTTGATAATCTCAACCATTGAATAGGTAGTGGGTTCCAATAAATGTTGGGATCTACACTGAAATAAATGGTTGAGATTATAAAGTTTAATTTTTAAATCTATTTTTTAAGTTCATGTAACATTACTCTATTTTTTTTATAAGTAACATAAATCTAATTAAGAAAAAAGTTAAGAGGAAGGTGAAAGCAAGCATCCAACCATTAAGGTCGGGTTAGCCCTAGTGATAGGCGGTCACTTGATAGATGTCTTAAATTGATATTGGTCAAAAGTATGATATTTTGTAAAGTGAAAATACTTTTTAAGGTCAATTTTCATAGATTTAATTCTTATGCGTGGAGATGAGATTCTGTGAGTGGATTCGGATTCAAGTTAACTACTGGTTACAGACCTAAATGGACTCGGTTAGCAAGGGTTTTTGGGTTATCACCAAAAAAAAAAAAATGGATCCAACCTTCAATTATAGTAACAAAAAATAACTATTTGGTATTTTATTTTTATTTTTTATCTAATAAAAATATAAAATGTGAAATTTTATTTTATTATTTTTTGAGTAATGTTAAATTGACAAAAAATAGAGATATGTGACATTACTGTAAAATTATTGTTGATTTCATTTTTACATATTTTAAATTTAAAATTTTTTATTATAATAATATCACGTCATTTGGTTATAATTGTTTTCTCAGTTTTTATCAGTCTAATGCTACTTTTATTTTATTAATTTAACTAATTCCATTTTTTTTTAATTTTCTTTTTGGGACGTACGTAAAGCAAATGTGGTAATGAATTGTAGCACAATTTCTTTGATGTACTGTATTGCTGTATTGGTGGGATCCAGCTAAGGAATGAGACTGAGTGACTAATGAACTGGACAGACGCGTCTAGTTTTGGTTGGTACAGGTTAAAAGTAGTGTGGTAAAGCTTTGCTTGCAATTAAATTTACCTTGCATTCCCCACAAATTTCTCGTGACCTTTTGCTTATGTCACTTACGAAAAATAATGTTATTTTGGTTTAATTTATAAATTTAATTTATCATAATTATATAATTAATTATAAATTCTAATAAATATTTAAATTCACTATCAATTTAATGATTATTAGTAATTAGCTCAACACATTATCCACTTATGAATTTGTGTCATCATACAAATCATCCTTCAAAGGATAAATTATACTAATACTCTCAACAATTGTTTCAATTATCGGATCAACTCTCCCACATTTAATAAACGAATTTTGTGGCGATGTTGGAGTCCCAATGTCGCCCGCATATCTTAGTTGATAGTGTGATTAAGAAAGGGTATTCTTCGTAACACGATACATGCACATAATATGGATCTAATAGAAAATTAATTTTTATGATAGACTATTTCCTCATGCAAATTCTTAAAATAACATGATTTACTAACACAATTAATAAATAAGTTGGACAATATCAAACATGAATAGTCTAATTTTAAGATGACACTCGATTAATTAGTATTGTATAGAGATTATATTTGACTTTTTCGTCATTTTTTTTAATGTTTTGGTGATGTATTATATGAATCTTTGTAAAATATTTTTTTTTTTACTTGAATATGCCACTATATGGACCGGTGTATTTTTAGTTTACAGAAAGCCTATTGGTTGTGTGTTAGTCCAGAAAAGAGATTTTGTTCTTAAGTTTCGTCTTAACAAGTTTCTTGTATACACTATACACACACACACACACAATATTATATTAAAAAATATTTACATATATTAATATACCCAAATACACATACACACACATTTGTTATATTTTTTGGTATATTAGTTTGTGTTTTTTTTATTGTGAGTGTGTGCACGTATTTTGATGTATTAGTGTGGTTGTGTGTGTGTGGGCTTTAGTGTATTAGTGTGTGTCTCTGTTTTAATGTAGAAGCATGGGTCCATATTTTTTTTGTATAAAAATACGTAAGTGTATTTAGTGTATATATTTTTTGGTATATTAATTTTTGTGTTGTGATATATTATTGTGTGTTTTAATATATTGGTGTGTGTATGAGTGTTTTGTTATATTAGTATATGTGTGTATGTTTTGTTGTACTAGTATATGTGTCTCTGTGTGTATATGTTTCAGTGTATTAGTGTGTATGTATTTTTTGGTTTAGTAGTGTGTAAGTGTTTTAGTGTATTAATGTGTGTATATTTTAATTTAGTAATACGTGTGTTTTGGTGTATTTCTTTATAGTGTATTGGGGGTGGTGTTGTTGTTGTTGTTGTATGAGTATATGTATTTTGATGTCTTAGTGAGTTTATGTGTGTGTTTTTGATATATTAGTGAGTTTATGTGTGTATTAGTATATTTATTTTGATGTATTAGCGAGTTTGTGTATGTAATTTTGATGTATTAATATACTTATTTTAGTTTATTAGTGTTTATTCGCGCGCGTATGTGTATATATATATATATACATTCTTGTGTATTGTCGTATATTTGTGTGTGATTTTATGTATTAATGTGTGTATTTATGTTTTGATATATAATAATATATGTGTCCACGTCTGTTTACTTAAAATCTATTATTCGTTTTAATAACATTAAATTTTTTTGCTTTTAGAAAAAAAAACCTNGTATTAATGTGTGTATTTATGTTTTGATATATAATAATATATGTGTCCACGTCTGTTTACTTAAAATCTATTATTCGTTTTAATAACATTAAATTTTTTTGCTTTTAGAAAAAAAAACCTATATTTTTCTTATTTTGTTTTTTTAATTATTTTTATACAAAAACAAATGCTATTTTAATTTTTTTATTTTTCTTGCTTAAATTTATTTTTTTTAAAAATACTTTAAAAAAACAATCTCAAACAATATTTAAATTTTACTTTTTAATATCATAATTTTATCGCTATAGCATTAACTTCATTNAAAAATACTTTAAAAAAACAATCTCAAACAATATTTAAATTTTACTTTTTAATATCATAATTTTATCGCTATAGCATTAACTTCATTCCGGCAAAGTGTTGCCGTAGAGCGTAGAATATAAGGGATAGGTCACATTGGTTTAACAATCACATACTATTTTAAATCGAAACGGATTTTACATACGACCCTCCAACGGTTAGCCAATTCCTTTCTTATTGGTTCATTGTCTTGTTGATGATTAATGGCCCGACCTTATTGATTTTCATGGTACAAATCACCATTTGTAACGTTCGGGCCAC
Organism: Ilex paraguariensis; assembly: GCA_963454935.2. Taxonomy (NCBI): domain Eukaryota; kingdom Viridiplantae; phylum Streptophyta; class Magnoliopsida; order Aquifoliales; family Aquifoliaceae; genus Ilex; species Ilex paraguariensis. The sequence continues at coordinate 23,336 of CAUOFW020004258.1, forward strand.
CAAAATCTCGTTGATAAGGTTGTTGGGAACTGCATGATGACATTGACAGCTGCTGGTGCCAACAGCCCCACCACATCCAACAGCTGTATGAAATGGATGTTGTAGTTTTTTGTTTAGTAAATATGTGACACGTGTTTAGAATGATTTATGTTAGTTTTATGTTTTTAACTATTAATATTAATATTATGGCTAGTAATTTAAAATTTTAATTTATAAAAATACAACAATTGTCAAAATTGATCTATTTTGATCAAATGATACAAAATTCATCCTAAATTTTTTTCCCACTAAAAAATAACACAATCCCACTAATCCAGGCCTCTTTCTCTNATCAAATGATACAAAATTCATTCTAAATTTTTTTTCCCACTAAAAAATAACACAATCCCACTAATCCAGGCCTCTTTCTTTTATTTTCTTTCTATTCATTTTAAAAATAAAAAAATTATACAATCAATACTCGACTTTTAGTATTACAGAATGCATTTAGGCACATAACTATTACTCGTATACTTACAAATAATTTAGATTAAAGTTCACGACTATAAATAATTTACTAATTTGCGGACATGATGTATTGCGACCAATAAATGAAATGCATTTAATAATAGGCCACATTGCAACATTAAATACATGTCACTATTATCTATTGGTTTTCAAATTACATCACTAATTATGTCCTAATAGCATTATTATGTATAATTTTTTGATCAGTAATGCTAGACTGACTAAATATGGAGCTCAAATGACATGGTAGTTGACTTGGACTTCTTTGATTGGTGTGATGTCATTTGAGTTTTAATAAAAATTTCAAATAATCAACTGTCATGTCATTTGGACTCTAAATTTAGTCAGTGTAGTATTACTCTTTTTTGATATGTTGTAAAAAAGTTGGTAGATTTTATTTTTTTGAAAAAAGGTAGAAATTCGATTAATGAGAAATATTCTAGAGAAGAAGAGGTATTATAATATTCTCTGCCTCCTCTTCCTAAAAATCACAAAGACTCAATAGAAAGTGCATTTCTAACTAAGAAATGTGCTACCTTATTAGTCGACCTTCTCGCTGTAGACCGAAATTTAGCTGAAACCACAAAATATTCCTTACGTCAACTAAAACATTGCTAAGATGGTTAAAGTCCTAGTCCGGACTTGTGATAAGCTTCATGACATTTGACGAATCACCCTCCAAAATACTCTCTTCACAGCCTTCTTGTTTGGCAAAGACGACAGCTTCTCTAGCAGCGAGGATTAAAGTCCGCTGCTTCTGATGTTGCATGGATGGAAGCGAATGCTTGATCATACTGCTCTAAATAATCAGCAACAGATTGACTAATCGAAATAGGATCCTTGCTTCTGGCGTTGGAAAAGTATCCCATTTCGATTATCTTCTACAGATGAGCTGCCCAAAGGAATGCGTTTAATTACTTCCGCCTCGTGAGATAAAAATACTTCATCAATCAAGTTATCTTGCCACAAACATCATGTTGGATCTACAAGGCCTTTTACTGTAGCCTCTTGTGCAAAATATTCCTTGGGGAAACCACCTTGAAGGAAATTGGGGTGGGAATCCATTTATCTTTCTATACTTTAATTTTGGACACATCGCCTACTCTCCATCGAGACCCCATTTCTATCACTTGCCTAGCTTCTAGAATGCTTCGCCAAGTATATGAACGCCTGTGACCTAGTTTAGCATTCATAAAGGAACTAGACGGAAAATAGTTAGCTTTCAAAACCTTGTGTAGTAAAGGTTGAGTCTCATGATGAATTCGCCACTCTTGTTTGGCTAACGTAACCATCTTGAAACTTCGTAAATCATGGAAGCCCTTTGCACCGTTGGCCTTGCCTTTGCACATATCCACCCATTTCATCCAATGGATTTTCCTTTCGTCATCTTTCTACCCCACAAAATTCAAGGCTAACGATTCCAACTCATGACAGAGATAATTTGGGAGTTTAAAATAGCCCATTATATGAATTGGAATGAATTGGACTACTGCTTTAATAAGAACCTCTTTGCCGACTCTTGATATTAATTGCTCCTTCCAACCTTGTATTTTCTTCCAAACCGTTCTCTAATGCTTACGAAGACTTCTTTTTTTTGACTTTCCAACAATCAATGGTAATCCTAGGTATTTCTCATGATGAGGAACCCGAGAAACACCTAGAATCTCCATTAACTCGTTGACCTTGAAATCCGGGACGTTTTTGCGGCAAACTATTGCCAACTTCCCCCTATTGATTTGTTGGCCTAAAGCTGCTTCATATAACCTTAGCACTTCTTTCACTGCATTGGCTTCCGGTGTAGAGGCTTTGAAAAATAATAGGCTATCATCCGCGAAAAACAAATGTGAAATTCGGGGGCATCTTCTATCAACTGTAACTCCGGTCAGCAAAGCATTCTAATCTGCATCTTGTAATAAGGAATAAATAAGAAGACGGAGGATCTCCTTGACGGATGCCTCTCTCAGGAAAAAAATAGCCCGTCTGATCACTATGTAAGAGCAACGAATATGACACTAGCTGGACACACTGCATGACTAAATGGACAAAGCGTGGATTAAATCCCAAAACACCCATCATTCCTTCTAAGAAAATCCACTCTACTCTATCGTACGCCTTACTCATGCATGACTAAATAATGATTGATTTCAAAAGCAACAAGAACATTATCTGTAATTAATCTTCCTGGAATGAAAGCACCTTGATTTTCTGAAAGTATCAAGGGAAGAACACATTTGAGCCTATAAGCCAAGACCTTGAAAATGATTTTATATAAAACGTTACAGACTTACAGAGGCTAATAGGCCGAAATTGAGCCATTGAATCTAGATTTAGGGTTTTTGGAATGAATACAATGTGAGTGTAATTTAGCTTTACTGGAAAATCACCTCCATTTACAAATGATAGAACACAATGAAGAACGTCGGTCCCCACTGCACGCTAATACTTTTGGAAAAAAAGTGGAGGCATGCCGTTAGGTCTGGGGGATTTGACAGGATACATCTGGATAAAAGCTAAGAGTACCTCGTCCGCTCTGAAGCTTTGCAGAAGTATAGAATTCATGTCATCCGAAACTCTGAATGTTTAAAAAAGATGGTAGTTGCGAAATCCTTGATGACAGTGGCCGGTGCCAACACCCACCTGGACCCACCATAGCCAACAGCTGCATGAAAACGTCTACAAATGTTTTACTTTCAATATGGTATTTTTTTTCGGTAAACCCATAATACGTTTATATTTTTTTTTATCTAATTTTTATATTATTATACTATTTTGGTGATTATAAACAACTCAGATCAAAATTCATAACTAAAAATTATTTTTTGATATAATTTTACAAATATCAATAATTCAACTACAAGAAGATTAATAGTTTAATATGACATTGGTTTGACATAAGATAACGAATGCATGATAAATCATGAAATAAGGGTTCCTCCTATGGGATACGGCAACTACATCCATGTAGCTCTATGAACAATGACACACGTGCGTTGCACGTATACCTTTTTTACAATGTTTACAATGAAATATTGTACCCTAACTATGGATTTATTTTCCCAAAATCTACAATTTTGGTAAACATTTATGCTCACTCCATGATCCCATTTTAGCACATAACCAAAACTTGGATATTATTTAATAGTTTTAATCAACTCAAGCATATGAAACCAAAAAACAGAAATTGATGCCTCTTGTCACTTAAATATTGATGAAACTCTTCTTGCACCAGGACACTGAAACTTAGCATTCATTTGCCATCATGAAATTTTTTCTCGAACAGAAAGAATAAAACTACTTAAAATTATATAATGAATTACAAATATCTTTAGAATCAAGTCAAAAAAATGAGAGAGAATAGCAAAAGTCTTCAAGAGATGACTTGTCTGGAATCTAGAAAGATGA
>CAUOFW020004258.1:34774-62863 GCA_963454935.2 Ilex paraguariensis
ATGACTTTTATTTTGTTATTTGGGTCCAGGTGGAAAATGTTAAGGCTGGTTTGATGGTAACTATATCACATGCATCATAAGTACTTAATCATCTTTTGTACGATGCTACCACAATATGATTTTTGTTGTCAAGAGGCGATCATTTCCACTACTAGCATTGATGGAATGAAGGAATTTATATTGGAATGGGTGAGTTAGATTTTTTAATAGCTTCCAGCTTGAATGGAATGGACGGGAGACTCATTGTTAAAAGACAATGAGTTCTAATTTTAGCTATTCTCTTGAGGCTCTTTATGCACATTAATATTCAGTGTTTGTTTATTTCTAACATGTCTATGTTAAGTGTTTGATTGTTTCGTTTTCAAGAACAATGTTTGTTTTATTTTTTTGAATTACACAATTTTAGGTACAGATTATGGGAACAGTTTAGACTTTCAGCTTAGTATACGTCCGAGTTCAGTGCTTGATTATTTCGTACTCAAATTTAGTGCTCGATGTGTAAGAAGAATGGTGTTGTGGTAATTGATACATAGTTGTGTGTGTACGAAGAATGGTGGTTTGATTATGATTATGAAATATATAAATTTTGTAAACATGTTGATATATTTGTGGTATCATATTTTCAGACGATACTCTGTCAAAAAATTGAAATTTTTTTATAGAATATCCATATTTTGAACTTTTTTTATTTCACTAAATTCATTCATTGTTTGATTATTTCGTGTTTAAAAACTTATTACTCTGTCGTTCTTTCCTCTCTATTCAGTCTCATCTCTCTTTTTAACTTTTCTTTCTCACGTCTGAGTTCAGTGTTTGATTATTTTGTATCCAAATTCAATACTCGATGTTTTTTGAACTACATTGTGCCTTCAGGCACGAGTTATTTCTAGTATATATATATATATCACGAGTTAGCGTGGGTGGAGAGGGGATGGGGCGGAGGTAAGTGTCAGTTCATTATCGTGTGGGTTTATACGAGTACCACCGTATACGTTTACCGTCCAATACGTATAGTCAATTCTCGGTCCAAACAGAATAAATTTGGACAAATACCTATTTTTTTTCGGTCGACTGTCATCGCTACACATTACTCACTAACAGGCCTGCCAAGGGCTCGGAACTATGATTCCAGTGTCTTGGGTTTGGGCTCAAATGTTTGGGTTAGTGTCCTAGATTCCAGTAACTTGGGCTTGGCCNGGAACTATGATTCCAGTGTCTTGGGTTTGGGCTCAAATGTTTGGGTTAGTGTCCTAGATTCCAGTAACTTGGGCTTGGCCCATTGAATTATACGAAATATCGAATGGTATTTTCGGAATAGATGACAATTCGGGCGGTGAGGCCGCAGGCGGGACAGTGTCTTTTATGATCTGCTGACTGTTCACACTCACACAGAACTTCACTCTGTATGCCAATTTTTAGAGAGAGAGAGAAGGTAGAGATTTAGAAAGAGAGAGATTGAAAGTCGGCAAATGGCGATGTCTTTGGGGGTTTTCTCCGGTGCATTCGCCGGAGAAACGGCGTCATTGGTCAACCCATCTTCGCTCAGGCTTGTTGCTCCTGTTGTTAATCCATCTCGTGTTAACCTGCGCTCAGTGTGCTTTGTAACCCTGGCCACCGCGTCCAAGCCGGCGTCAGAGACCACCAAGCGCGAGCCGAGAGGTATCATGAAGCCACGCCGAGTCTCGCCGGAAATGCGAGCGTTCCTCGGAGGCGTTTCCGAGATTCCTCGCCCCCAAGCCCTCAAGCAGATTTGGGCTCACATCAAACAGCACAACCTTCAGGTATGATCTATCCATAGAGTACACGATTATTTTTCCTACAACTTCATGTTTTGTATTATTTTTTTGAAGCCCTAACTCTTTTTTTTTAATCTAAAGTGTGCTTAGAGTTGGTATGCGTTTTTAGATGGTTTATGTGTCATTCTCCGATTAATTGACGGAATTGGGATATCTGGTGTTGTATGCTTGAGATAGGTGTAAGATGAAATGTGGGTTTGTTATTAATGTACCNTCTCCGATTAATTGACGGAATTGGGATATCTGGTGTTGTATGCTTGAGATAGGTGTAAGATGAAATGTGGGTTTGTTATTAATGTACCTAGTGTTGTTCTAGAGAAATTTTGTTTGCACCAAAACTTTTACTAAATATCGGACTCCAAATGATGTCGCACATTGTTAGTCAATNCAAGATGAATTGTGGGTTTGTTATTAATGTACCTAGTGTTGTTCTAGAGAAATTTTGTTTTCACCAAAACTTTTACTAAATATCGGACTCCAAATGATGTCGCACATTGTTAGTCAATCAGTCATTGGATAATTGGTGAGAGTTTGTGGGACTTACTGATCTTATATTCACATTGATTTGGGATTCAAAATTTTGTAAATGCTTTGGTGGATGTAGCATTGTTGGTTGTTCAGTTGAGTTTTTAGATTTGCTTATGTCCTATTTTGGGGTTTTTTTTTTTGTCAGAATGAATTTATCGTTTATATATGAATAATGTTATTTTGGGTAAACAGGATGTGCGTTTGAAACATGCTCATACCGCTGTCTTACTTTACTGAATTGAACTTGGGATTGTTATATGTGAAAAATGTTGTGTTGGTAAGGATCAAATGTAGGTCTGATTTTTATTAAAGGTTTTGGCATGGGTTTATACGATATTATTTGTCCTCTTTGGTCTTTCTAAAGTCCAGGTAAGGCTGTATTGGTATTGATGAACTAAGTCGTGACCATACATATGAAGATGCACAAGTATCTAATTATATGATACTCAAAGTCACTGCTTTATTGAGTAAGGTGGTTGTTCTCTGCTCTTGCCGGATTGTAGTTTGAAGTATTCACTCTTTTGAACTGATCAGTAACAGTACTGGTATAAAGCGTGGAACGAATAGCCCGCATCAATTAGAATAGGCCAACTGCTTAATGGAGAGCCACTCATGTTGCTCTCTTTATATATATTTGTAATATTAGATTTGGTTTGATATTGGTAATTTAACTCCATTATTACAGATGAAGCTAGCTAAATGCCCGTACAAGTTAATTTCACTTTCTTGAGGAAGAAGGGTCGAGTGCTAGAAGAAGGGGAGTACATGGAGATACTCTTCCCACGTGGCTGCACTGACTATGTGCTGTTGCTATAAACTTGTCTTTTACTTACCTTCCATTTCAGTAACATTTTGCTATCTTTGAATATAAATGGCCATATTTGAAGGTCACGCCTTTGTTAAAAATGTAATTTTTCAAAACATTCTCGACTTTTTTGGAAAGTTTTCTTGAAGGTTTGAAAGTATTTCTAGTAAAAATGATCCAATCAAGTTTCAAGGTGAAGCAATCTAGCGACACATCATCTTACTTCTACGAGTGTTTGCATGAATGTGTTGCTTGATTCCATTTGTATCAAGACGGAGATGATGTAATATGTGGTTCTACTTCTATGCATTTAGCAGCAGAACAAATCTGACTACTTCTATGCATTCAGCTGCAGAAAAATCTGACTTGTTAATTTCTTTCCTTTTTAGGACCCAGAAAACAAGAAGGTCATAGTCTGCGATGTGGAACTGAAGAAAATATTTGGGGGGAAGGATCGTGTTGGGTTTCTTGAGATTGCAGGGTTGATTAACCCCCACTTTCTAAAGTGAGCCAGTTTGCAGGAGAATGGGTTCAGGTTTTACTAGTAATCCCTTGAGTTTGTTATTTGTAAATGTGGCTATGGTTTCGTATGTGATATTACTCTTAGGAAACAATAGTGCTGCTATATGCCTACATATGAGCATTGCTCTATCTTAGTTTTGATGAGTAATGTTGTTGTTGGCTCAGTATGTGTAGGCCTCCCTGCGGAACACTTGTGGTGACTGTTATGTTTTGTTTGTTGATCATCTTAAATTTTGTGGAATCAAATATGCTCATATTATGTTCTTGATATTTTTAATTTTTTTTATGCAGATGCACACACAACACCTTTTGCACAGGTTCTTAAAAATACATATTGCAATTACATACCCCCTTCTTTGGCCCTGCAGCAAAATGAAGGTCCTTCATATCTGCTGGTTTTGTGTCTTTTCCTTGCTTAGTGTCAATTAGGTAGCAAAAATCTTGATTGTGGGTAGGGTGCAATTGCTCTCTCCTCTTCCATGACTTCCATTGCAAATATATGGTGTAGTATGGATCTGAGGAGGCTCTCAAAAGCTTATCTTTTGGGTGTTCAATTGTTCTTCTGGAGACCATCACTTTCCATGCCTCAAGTTGGTTGTTGGATGAAAAGGAGGTTAGATCATTACTTGAAGTTTATAACAAACGATAAAAAGGAGAGAAATGAATGGATTTAGGGGCATTTTGACCCATTTTTCTTTTCTGCCTAAAAGTGGAAAGATTTGAAGAGAAAAAAGAGGTATTTGTGATTGATGAGATAGGTTACGGTATCGTTCGGTATTGTACCGAAAATTATAACTTTTTAATGTTAAGTTATAATTTTTTTGAGGTGTANAAGATTTGAAGAGAAAAAAGAGGTATTTGTGATTGATGAGAAAGGTTACGGTATCGTTCAGTATTGTACCGAAAATTATAACTTTTTAATGTTAAGTTATAATTTTTTTGAGGTGTAAATTATTACTTTAAAGGTATGATCTATAAAAAAAAATTGGAATTGATATTGAAAGTTCATGGTCAATTAGGATTGTCTGTGATCGGCCCTTGAGTGGTCGTAACTTCTCTTTTTTCGAGTTATAATTTTATCATAAAAAGTGATAATCGTCAGTACAATATCAATTTTTTTATTTTTTTTCCCATATCATAGAGTTTCTCGTGATTAATTGTTGTATTTGTCTATATCTTTTATTAAAGTGATTTTCCATTTTGTTCTTCAAAGTAATAAAAATAGGCATTTGTTTCTTTTCTATCCTTATAAAAGCCAAAACAAATAGAGTAAATGAATTTATCAAAAAATAAATAAAATAGAGTAAATGGGTCATTATGTTATCTTCTTTTCTCCTAAACTTGCCAAGCAAATATAAGTGGAAATCGAATTTTTTTTTTCTTTAGTTCGAAATTCGTCTACACTTTGTTTTTTAGTCTTCTCAACTAAAGTGTGATGCTAATATTATCTTTCATCGGAATTATAGTATCTCCTTTACAATGGCAAACATTAATTTTTTACCTTTCTATCTAAGTCATACCGACTTTCCAGAAAGTGAAAAAGACCAAGATCAAAAAACTAAAATGTGAATTACAATAGCTTACCCTACAAAAGATTAAGGAAAAATATTAGGGGAATCTCCACTTAGAATTTTGAAAGATTAAAGTTTTTTTATTTTTTTTATTTTGCACTTTCAAATATGAGCTTTTTTACATTGTATCTTTAACGTAGTCTTTCCATTATTTTTCTTTGTTTATTTCATCAAAAACTCACTCATTGACGTTGATGGAATGAGTAACAAAAATTAATAAAAAAACAATATTGTGACACTTTTAATATATTGATGGTCAAATATGAAAATTTTAATCTTTGAAGATAAAATAAAAATTCTTTAGGGTACAACGTAAAATTCTTATATTTTCATTCTTAATTTGAATGAGAAAATTACAGTAACACCCTTGACTGGAATATGACACTTTTTTGGGGGGTAAATTACGCTCGTTCTAATAAAGAGATAAAACAGATTTTTCTCAAGCAAGTTGGTCTTTGGCGCCGCGCTGCTTAAGAATCGAACAGGAGTTCACTCCAGTACAAGCCTGTAAGCAAAACTCTTTCCCCCATGGCAGAGAAGCTAGCGCTCCCTCTTCTACTACCAAATCCACCGCACACGAAACCCTTCTTTCAAGAACAACAACCCCATACCAAACAACCCACCTTACCTCCTCCGCAACTACAAGCACCACCACCCTTAACCCCTCTCCTGCAAGACCTCATCCAACCCCAGAACCCTACAAAAAATTCCACACAAACCCAACCTTTCCAATCCCCAAATTTGACCACCGCCATCCTCAGAACACGACGTCGTATTGGCAGACACCGCGACACCAACAAGGGCAAGCCGTGGTCTCACTACCGCCTCTCCCCACTAGGTGAGCGAACCCTCCAAACCCTTCTGAACCCAGAATTTGATATCGCCAAAGTTAATGAAACACTGCTTGAATTATGCAATTCACACCAACAAGAAAAAGAAGAATTGTGTGTAGAGTCTTTGCGTTTTGATATTTTAGGAATTATTAAGGGTTTAGGGTATTATAAGAAATGTGACTTGGCATTAAGTGCGTTTGAATGGGTTAAGAATCAGAACGATTCGGAACTTTTGTTAAATGGGTCTGTTGTTGCTGTCATCATAAGCATGCTTGGCAAAGAGGGCCGGGTTTCATCTGCATCTTCTTTGCTTCACAATTTGCATAAAGATGGCTTTGGTATTGATGTTTATGCTTACACTTCTTTGATAACTGCTTGTGCTAGTAATGGGAGGTATAGAGAGGCTGTCTTGGTTTTCAAAAAAATGGAGGAAGAGGGTTGCAAACCTACTTTAATTACATACAATGTGATTTTGAATGTGTATGGGAAAATGGGTATGCCATGGAATAAAATTATTTCGGTGTTTGATGGTATGAAGAGCTCTGGAGTTGCCCCTGATGCATATACATATAATACCCTTATAAGTTGTTGTCGGCGTGGATCATTGCATGAAGAAGCTAAAGATATATTTGAGGAGATGAAATTAGCAGGATTTGAGCCTGATAAGGTTACTTATAATGCATTGTTGGATGTCTATGGTAAGTCTCGGCGGCCTAAGGAAGCCATGGAGGTTTTGAGGGGGATGGATGTTAATGGGTTTTCTCCTAGCAATGTGACTTACAATTCGCTAATATCAGCTTATGCTAAAGATGGTTTGTTAAATGAAGCAGTGGAGTTAAAAGTCGAAATGGTGAAAAAAGGGATAAAGCCAGATGTGTTTACTTATACAACTCTGTTGTCAGGATTTGAGAAGGCTGGGAAGGATGAGTCTGCAGTGAGGGTTTTTGACGAGATGAGAAGTGCAGGTTGTAATCCAAATATATGTACCTTTAACGCTCTTATTAAGATGCATGGCAACAGGGGAAAATTTACGGAAATGATGAAGGTTTTTGAAGAGATCAAGGGCAGTGGATGTACCCCAGATATTGTCACTTGGAATACTCTTCTGGCAGTCTTTGGGCAGAATGGGATGGATTCTGAAGTGTCTGGAGTGTTCAAGGAAATGAAGCGAGCAGGGTTTGTAGCTGAGAGGGACACTTTCAATACCTTGATCAGTGCTTATAGCCGCTGTGGGTCTTTTGACCAAGCAATGGCTGTTTATAAGAGAATGTTGGAAGCAGGGGTCTCTCCAGACCTATCCACCTACAATACTGTTTTAGCAGCATTGGCGCGGGGAGGGCTTTGGGAACAGTCTGAGAAAGTGCTCGCTGAAATGGAGGATGGTCGATGTAAACCTAATCAGCTGACTTACTGTAGTTTGCTTCATGCTTATGCTAATGGGAAGGAAATTGAACGGATGCATGCTCTTGCACAAGATATATATTCTGGAATTATCGAACCCCATGCTGTGCTTTTGAAGACCCTTGTTTTAGTCTACAGTAAAAGTGACCTGTTAATGGAAACAGAGCAAGCTTTCCTGGAGTTGAGAAGAAAAGATTTGTCGCCTGACATAACTACTCTCAATGCCATGGTTTCCATTTATGGTCGAAGGCAAATGATTACCAAGGCAAATGAGATAATAAACTTCGTGAATCAGATGGGGTTCACTCCTAGCTTGACCACGTACAATAGTTTGATGTATATGTACAGCCGATCTGGAAATTTTGAGAAATCTGAAGAAATACTGAGAGATCTTTTGGCAAAAGGAATCAAGCCAGATGCTATTTCTTATAACACCGTGATATATGCATATTGTAGAAATGGTCAGATGAGAGAGGCCTCACGGGTCTTCAAGGAAATGACGGAATCTGGGCTTGTTCCAGATGTGATCACATATAACACCTTTGTTGCAAGTTATGCAGCCAATGGAATGTTTGTGGATGCCATTGATTTGGTTCGATACATGACCAAGCATGGCTGTAAACCAAATGAGAGCACATACAACTGCATCTTGGATTGGTATTGTAAGCTTGATAGGAGAGATGAAGCAATAATGTTTGTTAATAACCTGCGTAAGCTTGAACCCCATGTATCTAAGGAGGAAGAATGTAGATTGTCAGAAAGATTGACAAGTAAGTGACTGCAGAAGATCGTCTTCTGGTAATGGGTTCCGGGCCACTGGAATGGTGTCTGTCCCAAGAATCTTGTATTCGTCCTGTTCTTTCCCTGCTTCTGGTGGTATTATATCACGAAAGCAGCAAGAACAGTGTGATATTGTTGTATATTATTCTTTTTCTATGTGGATTTCTATAGCAGCTGATTCATGAACTTGTGTATATGAGGGCCCTGAGCTATATGCTTTGGACACCCTGTAAAGCTGGGCATCAGACCTTTTGTAACTCACTTGGAAAATAGCTGGGAAAGCTGAGGATAAGGTATGTGCAATGACCAATTTAGCATCCAATAGGAGCAAATTACAGCTTATTGTTTTTCATCAGTGTTTATTTCTTTTTGTAGAAAGGTTGGTCATATTTGATGCTCTATGCACATTTATTTTTAAAGCATTACCAAATAACTGTCATGTTTGTGTAAGGTTGCTCAGTTATAGTGGATAAATGATTGGCATCCACTGAAGATGGCAGCAGTAAAGGGTGGAGCACGAATGAGGTAGCTTATGCTTTTCTTTATTTTTCGCTTCCTCGTCTGGTAAATAGGTTCCAATAGAGAAGCTTCTCCTGTTGGTGGAAGGATGCTTTAAGTGTATGGTTGTTGTCATGAACATGGTCTGGTGTTGCTTAGTGTGTGGTTTGTTCGTATATTGATTTTTCATGACTTATATGTGCTAAATCCTTGCGTTTCAAAGTTTATTTGACTGTGCTTCTGCCGTGGCGCTAGGATTATCTAAACTCTGACCTGTTCATAAGAAATACATATTCTTGTTTCATTACAAACTAACATATGTATGGGAAATCAACCAAGAAGCCGGAGTAGCAGTGAGCAAGTGTGGATTAGGGTTCGTATTGTGTTTTAGAATTTCATTTTCTGAGGTTTGTAGTATATATTTCTTCATTTTTCTGGGTGGCAATCCTCCTCGAAGAATGTGGCTATTATGAGAAGATGAAAATTCTAAAGTTATCATTTTTTATGGGTAAAATTATAATTTTAAAATAAGAAATTATAATTGTTCAAGTAAAAATCATTTTCAATTATTGGTTTCATTAATTCTATAGAATTTAATTGATCTCCTACTGAACTTGGGGACCTTCTGGTGGGGGTCTCAATTGGGTAGTATACCCTCCCCAAACAAAAAAAAAAAGAAAAAAAACTTAGTAGCTTCGTCCTATGATATGTTTGTGCCTTTATTTGATATATTTCTGGTACCAGATGTAGTTATGTAGTGCACATGCAGTTATGTAGTATATTTCTATTGACTCTGGGAGTAATGAGTTTATTTATTAATTTATTCAATCAATTTGAAGATCCTCCAATGGGAGTCGCGGAGGTGCCGTAACCAAATAGATTTATCTGGAATCATCGAGTTGTCCACGTGGACGTCTATCCACCATTGAAACTACGTGAAGGTACAAAAGTGGTCCGAAATTAACGTGCAGTGTTGATTCTGTCCAATCACAAATAATCTCAGCAGTGACGTAGAAAACACAAAGAAAAAACAGCTATACTTCAGAATTATTATTTTTGTAACAATAATAGATTACGGTAGACGTCTATTGGGTATTATATTTAAATGGTGATCAATAACCTATTATTAGAAAGAAAATCCGGTCCTTATGTATTCTGTCATTACGGAATTAGATAAGGGATTACACAACAACAAGGCTCTGATGAGATAATCTAAACTTGTGGGCTACTTCGAAAAGCAGCGGCATTTCATGAAACAAACACGAGAGAGGGAGGACCATTCCACGTGTCCATGCACCACCCCTCCTCCCACCCAATAAATTATAAATCCATCCCCCTCCCTCCTCCTGGCGTACCTACCTTCACAATAATTCTCTCTCTCTCTCTCCCTCCCTCCTTCCCTCTCTACCACTTCTCAGTTCTCACTCACACGTAAAATGAGCTGGTGGTGGGCTGGAGCTATCGGCGCTGCGAAGGCAAGCAATTCCTGCCCCCTCTCTCTCTCTCTCTCTAGATTTACACACACACACACACACACTGAATTATTCTTCTTATATTCCAACATCTGAAGCTAAAATATATATCCCAATCACCTATTTGCAGAAAAAATTCGAAGAAGACGATGCACCACAAAAGTACCAAAGCGTGGCCCTAATCATCGGCGTCACCGGCATCGTTGGAAACAGCCTCGCCGAGATCCTCCCACTCGCAGACACCCCCGGCGGCCCATGGAAGGTCTATGGCGTCGCTCGCCGGCCAAGGCCCTCCTGGAACGCAGACCACCCAGTCGAATACATCCAATGCGATATCTCAGACCCAGAAGACACCCAATCGAAGCTCTCAAATCTCAACGATGTTACCCATGTTTTCTACGTCACATGGGCTAGTAGATCCACCGAAGCCGAAAATTGTGAAATCAATGGAAAATTGTTTAGAAATGTTCTCCAATCAATCATACCCAGTGCCCCAAATTTGCAGCATATCTGTCTTCAAACCGGAAGAAAACACTACTTGGGCCCTTTTGAATTGTACGGGAAAATTGCCCATGATCCTCCGTTTCACGAGGATTTACCTAGGCTTGATGCTCCAAATTTTTACTACACGCTTGAGGATATTTTGTTTGAGGAGGTGGAAAAGAAGGAAGGACTAACATGGTCTGTTCATAGGCCAGGAACGATATTTGGGTTTTCGCCATATAGTTTGATGAATATTGTTGGGACCCTTTGTGTTTATGCTGCTATATGTAAGCATCAGGGTGTTCCTCTGAGGTTTCCCGGTTGTAAGGCGGCGTGGGATGACTATTCGGATTGCTCAGACGCAGACTTGATCGCCGAGCATGAGATATGGGCAGCGGTTGATCCCTATGCGAAGAATGAGGCCTTTAATATTAGCAATGGAGATGTGTTCAAGTGGAAGCATTTTTGGAAGGTGTTGGCTGAGCAGTTTGAGGTGGAATGTGCTGAATTTGAGGAGGGAGAGAAATTGAGTTTGGTGGAGATGATGAAGGGTAAGGAGTCAGTGTGGGAAGAGATTGTGAGAGAGAAGGGTTTGTTGCCTACAAAATTGGAAGATGTTGGAGTTTGGTGGTTTGTTGATATGATGCTTGGTGGTGGGTGCATGTTGGATACTATGAACAAGAGTAAGGAGCATGGATTTGTGGGGTTCAGGAACACAAAAAACGCATTCCTTTCTTGGATAGATAAGGTCAAAGCTTACAAGATTGTCCCATAGTTCGATATCTTTCTGGGTGGTCTTGGGGTGAGTTAATATCTTGAATAAGTTTGTTCTCTTCATTATGTTGTGTCCTTAAAAGAAAGGGAATAATTTTGGAAGGAAGCTTTGGCTTTCTGAATCACTGTATTTTTTGGCTTTTGCTGTTTCCTGTAATGGTCGAATTAGATTATGAGCATTACCATTGATTGGTGTCTTGTTTGTTCATCTGTTGGTTTTGAGGTCCGTTGAGGTCCAAATTTACTTCATTTCCTAATTGTGATGTGAAGTATATATCATTGCACCTTAATTGATCTCATGTGCAAATAGATTTCAAGATTTGAACCGGGGAAGCATAGATCTAAGTGAAGAAGGCAACATAGTGTTGTGCAATATATGGGCATTAGAACCAAAGGTATTAGCTAAGCTATGAATTGTAAAGAGAGTTGAAGGCCATAAATGAATCTATCACCTCATCATATTGAGAGTAGATGTATATCATGGGAAACAAGTTATGCTGACTTCTATGAAAGGGTGCCATTATAATAAATTTGAGTAGTCTGAACTAGTAAATAGTCCAGAATGGGAGAAGATGGACTCGGTGCTTAGAGGCTGTTTTCTAGAAAGATTGAGAGCCACAATCCACATAATTAAATATTCTTTTTAAAATGTGCACATCTTTTGTCATGTAATTGCTTTGAGTATCTAGCATTTGGTGTTTGAATCTATGGTCTGTGTGAATCCTATAAGGATTCATTTAAAGTCTACCTCGTTCAAAACTCCCTAGGCCTTACTATTAACTGAAGGTTAAGTGTCTTACCTCCCAGTCTCAATAGATGTAATGAAATCTAAAGAATAAGACCCTCTGGACCAGTTTTTCAAGAATTTATAGTTTCAATGTAGTTGCAAATAATGTAGCAAACACCTATTTTGAGCAGTCACAAACAGCTGGTGCCCAGGAGAGTAGAAGGCCTAGGTCTTTTGGGACTCCGGCTAGGAGCTAGAATACTTGTTAAAGCAGATAAGGTGTTAGGAAAAGCCTAGACACCTTATAGAAGTCCTGCTTATGAGATGCCTCTAAGCTTATTATCGATGCCCAATTCAGAGTTGAGCCTCGGGTGCAATTGTCCTTGATCTCCTGTCAAATACAATCTCAAACAGAACAGACTGTTTACATAGAAAAACCTAATGTCAATACACCATCATATCATCCCTTGCATAAACTTTGTTTTCTCTCTAGGGCGAAACTGATTTCCAATAAAAGAAAAAGGAAAATCTCAAGAGTGTTGGTGCCAAGTTATAATGATTGAAGAATAGATGCACGTAAAGCTCGGAACTAACCCCATCAATTAACCTGCAAAATATTCTTAACTATAAAACTCAAATATACACTACAAAACTAATCTAGAATGCAAAAGCAGGTCCTTCACTCTATCATAAAATGTAACACATCAATAAGCCAATTCAGATGCAATCTACTCATATATTTACCTTCAATTCCAAATCCAAACCATAGCTTCTGCCACAAGGTGCTAGAGTTTAGAAAGCAGTAATGCTAGCTCCTCATCAGACACCTTAACATCAACACATACTCCAACCGACACAGCAAGTCTTGCAGCAACTTGATGCTTACACTGGACGAGAATGCAGTAATATGGAGG
The DNA here is from genome assembly GCA_963454935.2 of Ilex paraguariensis. Classification (NCBI taxonomy): domain Eukaryota; kingdom Viridiplantae; phylum Streptophyta; class Magnoliopsida; order Aquifoliales; family Aquifoliaceae; genus Ilex; species Ilex paraguariensis. The sequence goes on from CAUOFW020004258.1 coordinate 47,879, forward strand.
AAGCAAAGGACAATTAAGGACCCTTAATGAAATCATACTAATATCAAGCAAATGCATAAGCAGAAAAGCAGAGCTCACACAAAGCTGTTCTCCTCTGTTTACTATGTCATAGAAGAAGGAATAACAAGCACAGTAGTGTTCAGGAAAGCAAAAATATTCCTCCTTCCTCCTAGATTCTCCCACCACCTAACAAGTGCAAGTAAATAAAAAAAACAATCATTATTGCTTCTTTTGAATCATTTGAAGGTATTATGGCAAAAACTAAATGCAGACGAACATGAAAAATTCTTAATTATAACAAACATTGTTTCTGTGCATAATTTACATAAATGATCAAGGGCAAGGGTCAAAAATTTCTTTTCAATGCATGGTTTTCTCAATTAGTTTGGAAACAAAAACATTTCACATACGTTGAACAAAAATAGGAATGTTGATTCCCAAACATTCCAAAAAAACACGAAATTTTGATGTTTCATCACTGTTCGAATCTTTTGGGTGGACACTAAACAAATGGTAATGGCGAGATGATTAAAACATTTTGGCAAAAAGAAAAAGCAAAAGTGTAGATACATTGAAGAAAAACAATCAACCTGAAAGATAGTCCGCCCACTGGGCTCACCAAGTATCCTCTTAACACCTCTTTGATCCACTATTCTCGTCGCCCTTTCCAAGTTTTTACCAAACAAAAAATGCAAGCTGTGTTCAACGCATCAATTAGTCCGCAATCCACACACACACACATATACAGATGAATGTCATATATAAAATTGAATTGAGAGAACATCATATATTCTGACATTGAGAGCTGATCATCGGTCACTGTGGGTTGCAATTCATCGTCATCAGTGCCACCAGTTCACAGCAAAATGGGAAAAATCAATATCTGAAAGGTGAAAAAAAATATGATTGTTGAATCGAAAAGAGAGAAGGACCTGAACGAGTCGACTCGATGTCTTTCCACACCGATTCAGCAACCAAACTACATGTCGCCATTGTCACTACGTCGTGCTCTTCAAATTTTGGATTTCAAAACCCTAACCCTCTCAGTCTGGTAGTGAGCGCCCAATGCGACTATTTTCTATTCTTTTCCCCTTTGATTCGTCTGGTGGCGCCCTGCTTCTCAAAATAACTGTGCCCGCCAATTTAGGGTGCGTTCATAACGTTTTAATAAAAAAAATCAGAATTAAGTTTTGTTTATTTTGTGATAAAAATTAAAAATATAAAATATGTTTAATTGTCCTTTATATTTTTAAAAATTTGTAAAAATAAAAATAAAAAGCCTGTTTGTTTTTCTATTAAAAAATCACCACCGAAACCCCACCACTCAATGCCCATTGGCCACTCAAAACCCACCACTCAACTCCACTTGCCACCCAAAACCATCACCCAACCCCACCACTTTTTTTTTTAAAAAAAAAAAGAAAGAAAGAGAGATTTTATTTAATCAATTCAAAAAATTACAAGAATCAAAAGGATAAACCCTAATATGATTTTAATCCTTCAAAACAAATCCAAAAAATTACAAAGAATGATAATGGGGATATAGATTTTGACGGACCAAAGTCTTCTTCCTCCTTACTACTAGCAGACCCAACTGAACAAATTCATAACAAGTCTTCTTCCTTCTTACTACTGGCAGACCCAACCGAAACCCACAACCCAAACAAATCTATAACAAACACAAACAAATCTCCCCTAGCCACCCAAAACCATCACCCAAATCCACAACCCAACCCCACCACTGAAATCCACATATCTATTTATATATATGCATATATACATAGATCTATGAATATAACAAACACAAACAGTTCAATAAAAAAATAAATTCCACAGAAGGGTTAGAGAGAGAAAGAGATCAATAGAGATGGAGATGGAGATGGAAAGAGTAGAAAATTTGAAAAATTAGTGCTTCCTTCGCTAGAGTTTCGCCGTTCGCTTGAGCTTACTTTGCCCGGAGTGGCTTCACAAGAGAGAGCCGAATGAGAGAAGCACAAGAGAAAGACGAAAGAGAGAAGCAAAAAACAGGAAAAAAAAGTCTTTTTATACTTGGAACAAAAAAAATAGTTTTTATGCTGTTAATGGGGTTCGAAAATAAGACCTCATTAATTGAGGCTGAAGGACGCGCGTGTTTACATTTTTTCCCGGTTTTTGAAAGCACCTAAATAGGTGTTTTCAAAAACAGGGGTTGTTTACAAAACGGACTAGCAAAAAAAAAAACACATTCCAAACATGTTTTTATAGACTGGGAAAAAAAAACTCACATNTATTTGATATATTTCTGGTACCAGATGTAGTTATGTAGTGCACATGCAGTTTTGTGTATATTTCTATTGACTCTGGGAGTAATGAGTTTATTTATTAATTTATTCAATCAATTTGAAGATCCTCCAATGGGAGTCGCGGAGGTGCCGTAACCAAATAGATTTATCTGGAATCATCGAGTTGTCCACGTGGACGTCTATCCACCATTGAAACTACGTGAAGGTACAAAAGTGGTCCGAAATTAACGTGCAGTGTTGATTCTGTCCAATCACAAATAATCTCAGCAGTGACGTAGAAAACACAAAGAAAAAACAGCTATACTTCAGAATTATTATTTTTGTAACAATAATAGATTACGGTAGACGTCTATTGGGTATTATATTTAAATGGTGATCAATAACCTATTATTAGAAAGAAAATCCGGTCCTTATGTATTCTGTCATTACGGAATTAGATAAGGGATTACACAACAACAAGGCTCTGATGAGATAATCTAAACTTGTGGGCTACTTCGAAAAGCAGCGGCATTTCATGAAACAAACACGAGAGAGGGAGGACCATTCCACGTGTCCATGCACCACCCCTCCTCCCACCCAATAAATTATAAATCCATCCCCCTCCCTCCTCCTGGCGTACCTACCTTCACAATAATTCTCTCTCTCTCTCTCCCTCCCTCCTTCCCTCTCTACCACTTCTCAGTTCTCACTCACACGTAAAATGAGCTGGTGGTGGGCTGGAGCTATCGGCGCTGCGAAGGCAAGCAATTCCTGCCCCCTCTCTCTCTCTCTCTCTAGATTTACACACACACACACACACACTGAATTATTCTTCTTATATTCCAACATCTGAAGCTAAAATATATATCCCAATCACCTATTTGCAGAAAAAATTCGAAGAAGACGATGCACCACAAAAGTACCAAAGCGTGGCCCTAATCATCGGCGTCACCGGCATCGTTGGAAACAGCCTCGCCGAGATCCTCCCACTCGCAGACACCCCCGGCGGCCCATGGAAGGTCTATGGCGTCGCTCGCCGGCCAAGGCCCTCCTGGAACGCAGACCACCCAGTCGAATACATCCAATGCGATATCTCAGACCCAGAAGACACCCAATCGAAGCTCTCAAATCTCAACGATGTTACCCATGTTTTCTACGTCACATGGGCTAGTAGATCCACCGAAGCCGAAAATTGTGAAATCAATGGAAAATTGTTTAGAAATGTTCTCCAATCAATCATACCCAGTGCCCCAAATTTGCAGCATATCTGTCTTCAAACCGGAAGAAAACACTACTTGGGCCCTTTTGAATTGTACGGGAAAATTGCCCATGATCCTCCGTTTCACGAGGATTTACCTAGGCTTGATGCTCCAAATTTTTACTACACGCTTGAGGATATTTTGTTTGAGGAGGTGGAAAAGAAGGAAGGACTAACATGGTCTGTTCATAGGCCAGGAACGATATTTGGGTTTTCGCCATATAGTTTGATGAATATTGTTGGGACCCTTTGTGTTTATGCTGCTATATGTAAGCATCAGGGTGTTCCTCTGAGGTTTCCCGGTTGTAAGGCGGCGTGGGATGACTATTCGGATTGCTCAGACGCAGACTTGATCGCCGAGCATGAGATATGGGCAGCGGTTGATCCCTATGCGAAGAATGAGGCCTTTAATATTAGCAATGGAGATGTGTTCAAGTGGAAGCATTTTTGGAAGGTGTTGGCTGAGCAGTTTGAGGTGGAATGTGCTGAATTTGAGGAGGGAGAGAAATTGAGTTTGGTGGAGATGATGAAGGGTAAGGAGTCAGTGTGGGAAGAGATTGTGAGAGAGAAGGGTTTGTTGCCTACAAAATTGGAAGATGTTGGAGTTTGGTGGTTTGTTGATATGATGCTTGGTGGTGGGTGCATGTTGGATACTATGAACAAGAGTAAGGAGCATGGATTTGTGGGGTTCAGGAACACAAAAAACGCATTCATTTCTTGGATAGATAAGGTCAAAGCTTACAAAATTGTCCCATAGTTCGATATCTTTCTGGGTGGTCTTGGGGTGAGTTAATATCTTGAATAAGTTTGTTCTCTTCATTATGTTGTGTCCTTAAAAGAAAGGGAATAATTTTGGAAGGAAGCTTTGGCTTTCTGAATCACTGTATTTTTTGGCTTTTGCTGTTTCCTGTAATGGTCGAATTAGATTATGAGCATTACCATTGATTGGTGTCTTGTTTGTTCATCTGTTGGTTTTGAGGTCCGTTGAGGTCCAAATTTACTTCATTTCCTAATTGTGATGTGAAGTATATATCATTGCACCTTAATTGATCTCATGTGCAAATAGATTTCAAGATTTGAACCGGGGAAGCATAGATCTAAGTGAAGAAGGCAACATAGTGTTGTGCAATATATGGGCATTAGAACCAAAGGTATTAGCTAAGCTATGAATTGTAAAGAGAGTTGAAGGCCATAAATGAATCTATCACCTCATCATATTGAGAGTAGATGTATATCATGGGAAACAAGTTATGCTGACTTCTATGAAAGGGTGCCATTATAATAAATTTGAGTAGTCTGAACTAGTAAATAGTCCAGAATGGGAGAAGATGGACTCGGTGCTTAGAGGCTGTTTTCTAGAAAGATTGAGAGCCACAATCCACATAATTAAATATTCTTTTTAAAATGTGCACATCTTTTGTCATGTAATTGCTTTGAGTATCTAGCATTTGGTGTTTGAATCTATGGTCTGTGTGAATCCTATAAGGATTCATTTAAAGTCTACCTCGTTCAAAACTCCCTAGGCCTTACTATTAACTGAAGGTTAAGTGTCTTACCTCCCAGTCTCAATAGATGTAATGAAATCTAAAGAATAAGACCCTCTGGACCAGTTTTTCAAGAATTTATAGTTTCAATGTAGTTGCAAATAATGTAGCAAACACCTATTTTGAGCAGTCACAAACAGCTGGTGCCCACGAGAGTAGAAGGCCTAGGTCTTTTGGGACTCCGGCTAGGAGCTAGAATACTTGTTAAAGCAGATAAGGTGTTAGGAAAAGCCTAGACACCTTATAGAAGTCCTGCTTATGAGATGCCTCTAAGCTTATTATCGATGCCCAATTCAGAGTTGAGCCTCGGGTGCAATTGTCCTTGATCTCCTGTCAAATACAATCTCAAACAGAACAGACTGTTTACATAGAAAAACCTAATGTCAATACACCATCATATCATCCCTTGCATAAACTTTGTTTTCTCTCTAGGGCGAAACTGATTTCCAATAAAAGAAAAAGGAAAATCTCAAGAGTGTTGGTGCCAAGTTATAATGATTGAAGAATAGATGCACATAAAGCTCGGAACTAACCCCATCAATTAACCTGCAAAATATTCTTAACTATAAAACTCAAATATACACTACAAAACTAATCTAGAATGCAAAAGCAGGTCCTTCACTCTATCATAAAATGTAACACATCAATAAGCCCATTCAGATGCAATCTACTCATATATTTACCTTCAATTCCAAATCCAAACCATAGCTTCTGCCACAAGGTGCTAGAGTTTAGAAAGCAGTAATGCTAGCTCCTCATCAGACACCTTAACATCAACACATACTCCAACCGACACAGCAAGTCTTGCAGCAACTTGATGCTTACACTGGACGAGAATGCAGTAATATGGAGGAAGCAAAGGACAATTAAGGACCCTTAATGAAATCATACTAATATCAAGCAAATGCATAAGCAGAAAAGCAGAGCTCACACAAAGCTGTTCTCCTCTGTTTACTATGTCATAGAAGAAGGAATAACAAGCACAGTAGTGTTCAGGAAAGCAAAAATATTCCTCCTTCCTCCTAGATTCTCCCACCACCTAACAAGTGCAAGTAAATAAAAAAAACAATCATTATTGCTTCTTTTGAATCATTTGAAGGTATTATGGCAAAAACTAAATGCAGACGAACATGAAAAATTCTTAATTATAACAAACATTGTTTCTGTGCATAATTTACATAAATGATCAAGGGCAAGGGTCAAAAATTTCTTTTCAATGCATGGTTTTCTCAATTAGTTTGGAAACAAAAACATTTCACATACGTTGAACAAAAATAGGAATGTTGATTCCCAAACATTCCAAAAAAACACGAAATTTTGATGTTTCATCACTGTTCGAATCTTTTGGGTGGACACTAAACAAATGGTAATGGCGAGATGATTAAAACATTTTGGCAAAAAGAAAAAGCAAAAGTGTAGATACATTGAAGAAAAACAATCAACCTGAAAGATAGTCCGCCCACTGGGCTCACCAAGTATCCTCTTAACACCTCTTTGATCCACTATTCTCGTCGCCCTTTCCAAGTTTTTACCCAACAAAAAATGCAAGCTGTGTTCAACGCATCAATTAGTCCGCAATCCACACACACACACATATACAGATGAATGTCATATATAAAATTGAATTGAGAGAACATCATATATTCTGACATTGAGAGCTGATCATCGGTCACTGTGGGTTGCAATTCATCGTCATCAGTGCCACCAGTTCACAGCAAAATGGGAAAAATCAATATCTGAAAGGTGAAAAAAAATATGATTGTTGAATCGAAAAGAGAGAAGGACCTGAACGAGTCGACTCGATGTCTTTCCACACCGATTCAGCAACCAAACTACATGTCGCCATTGTCACTACGTCGTGCTCTTCAAATTTTGGATTTCAAAACCCTAACCCTCTCAGTCTGGTAGTGAGCGCCCAATGCGACTATTTTCTATTCTTTTCCCCTTTGATTCGTCTGGTGGCGCCCTGCTTCTCAAAATAACTGTGCCCGCCAATTTAGGGTGCGTTCATAACGTTTTAATAAAAAAAATCAGAATTAAGTTTTGTTTATTTTGTGATAAAAATTAAAAATATAAAATATGTTTAATTGTCCTTTATATTTTTAAAAATTTGTAAAAATAAAAATAAAAAGCCTGTTTGTTTTTCTAAAAAATCACCACCGAAACCCCACCACTCAATGCCCACTGGCCACCCAAAACCCACCACTCAACTCCACTTGCCACCCAAAACCATCACCCAATCCCACAACTTTTTTTTTTAAAAAAAAAAAGAAAGAAAGAGAGATTTTATTTAATCAATTCAAAAAATTACAAGAATCAAAAGGATAAACCCTAATATGATTTTAATCCTTCAAAACAAATCCAAAAAATTACAAAGAATGATAATGGGGATATAGATTTTGACGGACCAAAGTCTTCTTCCTCCTTACTAGTAGCAGACCCAACTGAACAAATTCATAACAAGTCTTCTTCCTTCTTACTACTGGCAGACCCAACCGAAACCCACAACCCAAACAAATCTATAACAAACACAAACAAATCTCCCCTAGCCACCCAAAACCATCACCCAAATCCACAACCCAACCCCACCACTGAAATCCACATATCTATTTATATATATGCATATATACATAGATCTATGAATATAACAAACACAAACAGTTCAATAAAAAAATAAATTCCACATAGGGGTTAGAGAGAGAAAGAGATCGATGGAGATGGAGATGGAGATGGAAAGAGTAGAAAATTTGAAAAATTAGTGCTTCCTTCGCTAGAGTTTCGCCGTTCGCTTGAGCTTACTTTGCCCGGAGTGGCTTCACAAGAGAGAGCCGAATGAGAGAAGCACAAGAGAAAGACGAAAGAGAGAAGCAAAAAACAGGAAAAAAAAGTCTTTTTATACTTGGAACAAAAAAAATAGTTTTTATGCTGTTAATGGGGTTCGAAAATAAGACCTCATTAATTGAGGCTGAAGGACGCGCGTGTTTACATTTTTTCCCGGTTTTTGAAAGCACCTAAATAGGTGTTTTCAAAAACAGGGGTTGTTTACAAAACGGACTAGCAAAAAAAAAAAAACACATTCCAAACATGTTTTTATAGACTGGGAAAAAAAAACTCACATTCCAAACATGTTTTTTATGTTAAAAAAACCACAAAAACAACTAGTTACCAAACGAGCCCTTAATTACCGACCAAATCGAACTACTGCTCCATCTGGTTGCACGAAATCTATTATAATGTGTTAGAGAATTCTGATGAAAAATAGTTTCTAAAAACTGTGCCTTAACCTATAAGAAATATTCGACAGAGTCATTATATCATATTAGTAGTGTTACGTGATTTAATTATGTACTAATTTATAAATTTAAATCACGTACTAATAAATAAATAAATTTATAAGTAAATCATACAAAAATTCATAATTATATAGTCATATAATATATAATTACCTTTATGATAAAAAATTGGTCATATTTTTGTAATTTTTTTATTAGATGGTTACATCAAATCAGTATTACTAATATAGTATAACTATTATACCCAATATTTGTGATAAAAATAAAAAACATACTAAGAAGCGAACGTCACGATTTGAATTTCATTATTAATATTTAGTCATAAAAAAAATTAAGGGACATTATTTGACGGACTAATTACTTTTAGACACTTGTCTTGGACGAGGACCCATTGATAAGAGAAAATATTGGGTCTAACGGTTACATTAAAGGTGCGTTTGAAATAACTTATAAAATTTAAAAAATATTTTTTTAATAAATGTTTATTAAAAGTGTTTATAAGAAAAATAATTTTATTAAATACGTATTGTTTGGATATTCAATATTTAAACTACTTCAATAAATGTATTTTATAAAAAGCACATTTCAATGTGAAAACACTTATTTGTGTCACAATTGTTAATAACATTGCATGCACATATACAAACATATATGACACATATAATGATACCAAAAAAAAATATCACTATGTTTGGAGAGACTCGAACTCCAAAAAAAAGAAATAAAATTGNACTGAATTATTCTTCTTATATTCCAACATCTGAAGCTAAAATATATATCCCAATCACCTATTTGCAGAAAAAATTCGAAGAAGACGATGCACCACAAAAGTACCAAAGCGTGGCCCTAATCATCGGCGTCACCGGCATCGTTGGAAACAGCCTCGCCGAGATCCTCCCACTCGCAGACACCCCCGGCGGCCCATGGAAGGTCTATGGCGTCGCTCGCCGGCCAAGGCCCTCCTGGAACGCAGACCACCCAGTCGAATACATCCAATGCGATATCTCAGACCCAGAAGACACCCAATCGAAGCTCTCAAATCTCAACGATGTTACCCATGTTTTCTACGTCACATGGGCTAGTAGATCCACCGAAGCCGAAAATTGTGAAATCAATGGAAAATTGTTTAGAAATGTTCTCCAATCAATCATACCCAGTGCCCCAAATTTGCAGCATATCTGTCTTCAAACCGGAAGAAAACACTACTTGGGCCCTTTTGAATTGTACGGGAAAATTGCCCATGATCCTCCGTTTCACGAGGATTTACCTAGGCTTGATGCTCCAAATTTTTACTACACGCTTGAGGATATTTTGTTTGAGGAGGTGGAAAAGAAGGAAGGACTAACATGGTCTGTTCATAGGCCAGGAACGATATTTGGGTTTTCGCCATATAGTTTGATGAATATTGTTGGGACCCTTTGTGTTTATGCTGCTATATGTAAGCATCAGGGTGTTCCTCTGAGGTTTCCCGGTTGTAAGGCGGCGTGGGATGACTATTCGGATTGCTCAGACGCAGACTTGATCGCCGAGCATGAGATATGGGCAGCGGTTGATCCCTATGCGAAGAATGAGGCCTTTAATATTAGCAATGGAGATGTGTTCAAGTGGAAGCATTTTTGGAAGGTGTTGGCTGAGCAGTTTGAGGTGGAATGTGCTGAATTTGAGGAGGGAGAGAAATTGAGTTTGGTGGAGATGATGAAGGGTAAGGAGTCAGTGTGGGAAGAGATTGTGAGAGAGAAGGGTTTGTTGCCTACAAAATTGGAAGATGTTGGAGTTTGGTGGTTTGTTGATATGATGCTTGGTGGTGGGTGCATGTTGGATACTATGAACAAGAGTAAGGAGCATGGATTTGTGGGGTTCAGGAACACAAAAAACGCATTCCTTTCTTGGATAGATAAGGTCAAAGCTTACAAGATTGTCCCATAGTTCGATATCTTTCTGGGTGGTCTTGGGGTGAGTTAATATCTTGAATAAGTTTGTTCTCTTCATTATGTTGTGTCCTTAAAAGAAAGGGAATAATTTTGGAAGGAAGCTTTGGCTTTCTGAATCACTGTATTTTTTGGCATTTGCTGTTTCCTGTAATGGTCGAATTAGATTATGAGCATTACCATTGATTGGTGTCTTGTTTGTTCATCTGTTGGTTTTGAGGTCCAAATTTACTTCATTTCCTAATTGTGATGTGAAGTATATATCATTGCACCTTAATTGATCTCATGTGCAAATAGATTTCAAGATTTGAACCAGAAAATAAAACCGGGGAAGCATAGATTTAAGTGAAGAAGGCAACATAGTGTTGTGCAATATATGGGCATTAGAACCAAAGGTATNGGGGAAGCATAGATCTAAGTGAAGAAGGCAACATAGTGTTGTGCAATATATGGGCATTAGAACCAAAGGTATTAGCTAAGCTATGAATTGTAAAGAGAGTTGAAGGCCATAATGAATCTATCACCTCATCATATTGAGAGTAGATGTATATCATGGGAAACAAGTTATGCTGACTTCTATGAAAGGGTGCCATTATAATAAATTTGAGTAGTCTGAACTAGTAAATAGTCCAGAATGGGAGAAGATGGACTCGGTGCTTAGAGCTGTTTTCTAGAAAGATTGAGAGCCACAATCCACATAATTAAATATTCTTCCTAAAATGTGCACATCTTTTGTCATGTAATTGCTTTGAGTATCTAGCATTTGGTGTTTGAATCTATGGTCTGTGTGAATCCTATAAGGATTCATTTAAAGTCTACCTCGTTCAAAACTCCCTAGGCCTTACTATTAACTGAAGGTTAAGTGTCTTACCTCCCAGTCTCAATAGATGTAATGAAATCTAAAGAATAAGACCCTCTGGACCAGTTTTTCAAGAATTTATAGTTTCAATGTAGTTGCAAATAATGTAGCAAACACCTATTTTGAGCAGTCACAAACAGCTGGTGCCCAGGAGAGTAGAAGGCCTAGGTCTTTTGGGACTCCGGCTAGGAGCTAGAATACTTGTTAAAGCAGATAAGGTGTTAGGAAAAGCCTAGACACCTTATAGAAGTCCTGCTTATGAGATGCCTCTAAGCTTATTATCGATGCCCAATTCAGAGTTGAGCCTCGGGTGCAATTGTCCTTGATCTCCTGTCAAATACAATCTCAAACAGAACAGACTGTTTACATAGAAAAACCTAATGTCAATACACCATCATATCATCCCTTGCATAAACTTTGTTTTCTCTCTAGGGCGAAACTGATTTCCAATAAAAGAAAAAGGAAAATCTCAAGAGTGTTGGTGCCAAGTTATAATGATTGAAGAATAGATGCACGTAAAGCTCGGAACTAACCCCATCAATTAACCTGCTAAAAATTCTTAACTATAAAACTCAAATATACACTACAAAACTAATCTAGAATGCAAAAGCAGGTCCTTCACTCTATCATAAAATGTAACACATCAATAAGCCAATTCAGATGCAATCTACTCATATATTTACCTTCAATTCCAAATCCAAACCATAGCTTCTGCCACAAGGTGCTAGAGTTTAGAAAGCAGTAATGCTAGCTCCTCATCAGACACCTTAACATCAACACATACTCCAACCGACACAGCAAGTCTTGCAGCAACTTGATGCTTACACTGGACGAGAATGCAGTAATATGGAGGAAGCAAAGGACAATTAAGGACCCTTAATGAAATCATACTAATATCAAGCAAATGCATAAGCAGAAAAGCAGAGCTCACACAAAGCTGTTCTCCTCTGTTTACTATGTCATAGAAGAAGGAATAACAAGCACAGTAGTGTTCAGGAAAGCAAAAATATTCCTCCTTCCTCCTAGATTCTCCCACCACCTAAAAAGTGCAAGTAAATAAAAAAAACAATCATTATTGCTTCTTTTGAATCATTTGAAGTTATTATGGCAAAAACTAAATGCAGACGAACATGAAAAATTCTTAATTATAACAAACATTGTTTCTGTGCATAATTTACATAAATGATCAAGGGCAAGGGTCAAAAATTTCTTTTCAATGCATGGTTTTCTCAATTAGTTTGGAAANCTGTTTTCTAGAAAGATTGAGAGCCACAATCCACATAATTAAATATTCTTCCTAAAATGTGCACATCTTTTGTCATGTAATTGCTTTGAGTATCTAGCATTTGGTGTTTGAATCTATGGTCTGTGTGAATCCTATAAGGATTCATTTAAAGTCTACCTCGTTCAAAACTCCCTAGGCCTTACTATTAACTGAAGGTTAAGTGTCTTACCTCCCAGTCTCAATAGATGTAATGAAATCTAAAGAATAAGACCCTCTGGACCAGTTTTTCAAGAATTTATAGTTTCAATGTAGTTGCAAATAATGTAGCAAACACCTATTCTGAGCAGTCACAAACAGCTGGTGCCCAGGAGAGTAGAAGGCCTAGGTCTTTTGGGACTCCGGCTAGGAGCTAGAATACTTGTTAAAGCAGATAAGGTGTTAGGAAAAGCCTAGACACCTTATAGAAGTCCTGCTTATGAGATGCCTCTAAGCTTATTATCGATGCCCAATTCAGAGTTGAGCCTCGGGTGCAATTGTCCTTGATCTCCTGTCAAATACAATCTCAAACAGAACAGACTGTTTACATAGAAAAACCTAATGTCAATACACCATCATATCATCCCTTGCATAAACTTTGTTTTCTCTCTAGGGCGAAACTGATTTCCAATAAAAGAAAAAGGAAAATCTCAAGAGTGTTGGTGCCAAGTTATAATGATTGAAGAATAGATGCACGTAAAGCTCGGAACTAACCCCATCAATTAACCTGCAAAATATTCTTAACTATAAAACTCAAATATACACTACAAAACTAATCTAGAATGCAAAAGCAGGTCCTTCACTCTATCATAAAATGTAACACATCAATAAGCCAATTCAGATGCAATCTACTCATATATTTACCTTCAATTCCAAATCCAAACCATAGCTTCTGCCACAAGGTGCTAGAGTTTAGAAAGCAGTAATGCTAGCTCCTCATCAGACACCTTAACATCAACACATACTCCAACCGACACAGCAAGTCTTGCAGCAACTTGATGCTTACACTGGACGAGAATGCAGTAATATGGAGGAAGCAAAGGACAATTAAGGACCCTTAATGAAATCATACTAATATCAAGCAAATGCACAAGCAGAAAAGCAGAGCTCACACAAAGCTGTTCTCCTCTGTTTACTATGTCATAGAAGAAGGAATAACAAGCACAGTAGTGTTCAGGAAAGCAAAAATATTCCTCCTTCCTCCTAGATTCTCCCACCACCTAAAAAGTGCAAGTAAATAAAAAAAACAATCATTATTGCTTCTTTTGAATCATTTGAAGGTATTATGGCAAAAACTAAATGCAGACGAACATGAAAAATTCTTAATTATAACAAACATTGTTTCTGTGCATAATTTACATAAATGATCAAGGGCAAGGGTCAAAAATTTCTTTTCAATGCATGGTTTTCTCAATTAGTTTGGAAACAAAAACATTTCACATACGTTGAACAAAAATAGGAATGTTGATTCCCAAACATTCCAAAAAAACACGAAATTTTGATGTTTCATCACTGTTCGAATCTTTTGGGTGGACACTAAACAAATGGTAATGGCGAGATGATTAAAACATTTTGGCAAAAAGAAAAAGCAAAAGTGTAGATACATTGANTGAAACTTAATAGGTTCGATAATTAGTCCACCTAAGTTCAAGTTCAATATCTTTAAAAAAAAAAGTTTGAGTTTGCCCCCAAATTCATAATCAGGCCTGAAACCCGGCCCAAAAACCCACCTGCCNAAAAACACGAAATTTTGATGTTTCATCACTGTTCGAATCTTTTGGGTGGACACTAAACAAATGGTAATGGCGAGATGATTAAAACATTTTGGCAAAAAGAAAAAGCAAAAGTGTAGATACATTGAAGAAAAACAATCAACCTGAAAGATAGTCCGCCCACTGGGCTCACCAAGTATCCTCTTAACACCTCTTTGATCCACTATTCTCGTCGCCCTTTCCAAGTTTTTACCAAACAAAAAATGCAAGCTGTGTTCAACGCATCAATTAGTCCGCAATCCACACACACACACATATACAGATGAATGTCATATATAAAATTGAATTGAGAGAACATCATATATTCTGACATTGAGAGCTGATCATCGGTCACTGTGGGTTGCAATTCATCGTCATCAGTGCCACCAGTTCACAGCAAAATGGGAAAAATCAATATCTGAAAGGTGAAAAAAAATATGATTGTTGAATCGAAAAGAGAGAAGGACCTGAACGAGTCGACTCGATGTCTTTCCACACCGATTCAGCAACCAAACTACATGTCGCCATTGTCACTACGTCGTGCTCTTCAAATTTTGGATTTCAAAACCCTAACCCTCTCAGTCTGGTAGTGAGCGCCCAATGCGACTATTTTCTATTCTTTTCCCCTTTGATTCGTCTGGTGGCGCCCTGCTTCTCAAAATAACTGTGCCCGCCAATTTAGGGTGCGTTCATAACGTTTTAATAAAAAAAATCAGAATTAAGTTTTGTTTATTTTGTGATAAAAATTAAAAATATAAAATATGTTTAATTGTCCTTTATATTTTTAAAAATTTGTAAAAATAAAAATAAAAAGCCTGTTTGTTTTTCTA
>CAUOFW020004258.1:73524-94189 GCA_963454935.2 Ilex paraguariensis
TGCAAAAGCTGAAGAACCATCAACGGAGACTGAAAGTTAAGTATCATCCAGAGAATATTCTTTTCCTTAGATTTCTAATTTGTCTTAAATCCTACATCATAAGTAGCCTAATTTGTGTAGGAAGACTGTCTAAAGAGTCATAAGTGAAAGATTGTTTATCTGTTACCCCCTTGTTTGCTAAAGCATTAGCCACCATGTTGCCCTCACGATAACTATACTAAATTTGAAATGTGAAATTTTGAAGGGCAGAAAAAATATGTTCTAAAAGAATCTAGCACTTCCAAGACACCTTAATCCTCTTATTGACCATATCAACTAACATTTTTGAGTCTGTCTCAATGATCAACTCATAGATTTGAAGACCATATTCTTGCAATAGTTGCAGACCACTCAACAGAGCCTGCATCTCTGCCTCCATATTTGCGTAACTACAATAATAAAAAGAACCTGCCAGTATCAATTAACCCATAGAATTCCGAAGAATAGCCCCTCCTCCTGACTCCCCAGGATTCCCTTTTGAAGCACCATCCACATTAAGCTTAATCAAACCATTAGCTGGGAATTTCCAAGCTATCCACCAAATGTGTATCCTCACTGCACCAGAGTAAGAGACCTGTAGTGATTGTAGTAACTCTATCTCTTAAAATCCTTCCACATTTCCATGGAATCACAGCTTTCCCATGAACCATCATCACCAGAATCTAAGAATCAGATTCAATCAGTAAAGGGTAATCCCCTAGCCCATACTGCAACACCAAATTCATGCCATCAAACAAAGCCTTACACTCAGCCTGCATTTTAGAGCCTTCCCCATAAAAAATCGAAGTAGCAGCTACCATACGACCTTCAGCATTCATCAACACCTTTTTAAGTAAACGGCTTCGTCAGAATCAAAAACTTTTATTATGAATTTCGTTTGGGTATATTAACAAACAGGTAACAGACATGAAAGATGTTACATATCTGTCCAAAGAATTAGGGAAGATCGAGTGCATAAACAAGAACTAAGCTAATACATCTAAGCATCAAATCTAACTATGTAGCCTAGACCATTCAACTCAATCTAAGGGCATACCGCATACCCCAATATCCCACTAAAAAGCAAGCAATCATAAGGTTCAAGTGAAGTAAAGATCACCCAAAGAAATCGAGTTGAATCTGAAACAGAGTTGTCACAAATAAGAATAATCACAAGAACAAACTCACACTCATCAGACTTGAATTTGAATCCTCTGATACACAAGGCTAGCGCGAGGCAGAGATAGAATGGAGAGAGAAGGGAGTCGTCGAGATATCCCCGGTGATCGCCTACCTCTCCGGCATCTTCCTTGTAGTCGGTCACCAAAANCTCATCATACTTGAATTTGAATCCTCTGATACACAAGGCTAGCGCGAGGCAGAGATAGAATGGAGAGAGAAGGGAGTCGTCGAGATATCCCCGGTGATCGCCTACCTCTCCGGCATCTTCCTTGTAGTCGGTCACCAAAATAGAAGAAGGGCTGTTGATAGACCCATGGGAGGAGATGAGTTATCAGGTGATAGAGTCAATGGGTTGGGAGAAAAAAAAAATGAGGTAGAAGTGGTTGGGCTGAAGTGATTTTAAATAAGTAAAAGTTATATTTTTTAACTTTTATTTTTGGACTTATTTAAGTGGTAAAATAGTTTTTACTTTTTTAAAAGTACTTTTCATAAGTTAATCCAAACACTGTTTTTTTTTTATGAAAGCACTTATGATAAGTCAAAAATTTTAAAAAATATTTTTCTTAAGTCAATTTAAACACACTCTAAGTCAATAGTATTACTTGATANATGAAAAGCACTTATGATAAGTCAAAAATTTTAAAAAATATTTTTTTTAAGTCAATTTAAACACACTCTAAGTCAATAGTATTACTTGATATTATCGTCTACTAATAAGTGAATTTCACAAAAATTTATAATCACCCACCTATTTAATATATAACCACTTTCATGTTAAAAATTGAATTATATTTTACCTATTTTTTTATTGAATAATTATATTATGTAATAACATTAATGTAAAATAATTGTTACACCCAATATTTAATCGATTAACACGCATGTCGGCCGATGCACCTTCCTCCCTGGCACAAGATATTGAAGAAGGGTGCAAGGAGTGAAACCATGTAGGTAGAGTCACCCTGCCACCTATTTTCATATAATCCACTGGCATCATTTTTTCAGTTTATGAGATAGTTGGTGAACATTGTCGCCTTAGTCACCCACCCGCCCAGCCACGTAGACTAGAACACAGAGCTATTGGGGTCTTCGTAGGTTGGGTTATCCACATATTTCGTTATCTAACTTGAAAAAATAAGTCCGAAACTTAATAGGTTCGATAATTAGTCCACCTAAGTTCAAGNATGAAGGGTAAGGGGCCTGTGTGGGAGGAGATTGTGAGAGAGAAGGGTTTGTTGCCTACTAAATTGGAAGATGTTGGAGTTTGGTGGTTTGTTGATATTATACTTGGTGGTGGGGGCGTGTTGGATACTATGAACAAGAGCAAGGAGCATGGATTTTTGGGGTTTAGGAACACGAAAAACGCATTCATTTCTTGGATTGATAAGGTGAAAGCTTACAAGATTGTTCCATAGTTTGATATCTTTCTGGGTGGCCTTGGTCTGTGTTAATATCTTGAATAGTTTGTTCTCTTGTCTATGTTGTGTTGTTAAAAGAAAGGGAATAATTATAGAAGGAAGCTTTTGCTTTCTGAATCACTGTATTTTTCGGCTTTTGCTGTTTCCTGTAATGATCGAATTAGNATGTTGTGTTGTTAAAAGAAAGGGAATAATTATAGAAGGAAGCTTTGGCTTTCTGAATCACTGTATTTTTCGGCTTTTGCTGTTTCCTGTAATGATCGAATTAGATTATAAGCATTACCATTGGTAGTTGTCTTGTTTGTTCCTCTGTTGATTTTGTGGCCTGTTGAGGTCCAAATTTACTTCATTTCCTAATTGTGATGTGAAGTATATATCATTGCCCCTTAATTGATCTCATATGCAAATAGATTTCAAGATTTGAACCAGAAAATCAAAGCGGGGAAGCATAGATCTAAATGAACAAGGCAACATAGTGTTGTACAATATATGGGCAATAGAACCAAGGGTATTAGCTAAGCTATGAATTGTAAAGAGAGTTGAAGGCCATAAATGAATCTATCACCTCATCACATTGAGAGTATCTGTATATCATGGGAAAGGTTGTCAGCATAATAAATTTGAGTAGTCTGAACTAGTAAATAGTCCAGAATGGGAGGAGATGGACTCAGTGCTTAGAAGCTGTTTTCAAGAAAGATTGAGAGCCATAATCCACATAATTAAACATTCTTCCTAAAATGTGCACATCTTTTGTCATGTAATTGCTTTGAGATTCGAGCATTTGGTATTTGAATATATGGTCTGTGTGAATCCTATAAGGATGCATTTAAAGTCCACCTCATTCAAAATTCCCTAGGCCTTACTATTCACTGAAGGTCAAGTGTCTTAACTCCCAGTGTCAATAGATGTAATGAAATCTGAAGAATGAGACCCTCTGGACCAGTTTTTCGAGAATTTATAGTTTCAATGTAGTTGCAAGTAATGTAGCAAACACCTCCTATTTTGAGCAGGCAGAAACAGCTGGTACCCAGGAGAGTAGAAGGCCTTGTTCTTTTGGTACTCCGGCTAGGAGCTAGCATACTTTGTTAAAGCAGATGAGGTGTTAGGAAAAGCCTAGACACCTTATAGAAGTCCTGCATATGAGATGCCTCTAAGCTGATTATCGATGCCCAATTCAGAGTTGAGCCTCGAGGTGCAATCGTCCTTGATCTCCTTTCAAATACGATCTCAAACAGAACAGACTGTTTGCATAGAAAAACCTAATGTCAATACACCATCATATCATCAGACACCTTAACATGAACACATGCTCCAACCGACACAGCAAGTCTTGCAGCTAATTGATGCTTACACTGGATGGAGGAAGCAAAGAACAATTAAGGACCCTAAATGAAATCATACAAATATCAAGTAAATGCACAAAAGAAATTGCACAAGCAAAAAAGCAGAGCTCACACAAAGCTATTCTCCTCTCTTTACTATGTCATAGAAGAAGGAAAAACAAGCACAGTAGTGTTCAGGAAAGCATAAATATTCCTCCTTCCTCCTTCCTCCTAGATTCTCCCACCACCTAACAAGGGCAAGTAAAAAAAAAAAAAATCGTTGTTGCTTCTTTTGAACATTTGAAGGTAATCTGGCAAAAACTAAATGCAGACGAACATGAAAAATTCTGAATTATCGCAAACTTTGTTTCTGTGCATAATTTACATAAATGATCAAGGGCAAGGATCAAAAATTTCTTTTCGATGCATGGTTTTCTCAATTAGTTTGGAAACAAAAACATTTCACATACGTTGAACAAAAATAGGAATGTTGATTCCCAAACATTCCAAGAAAACACGAATTTTTGATTGTTCATCACCGTTTGAATCTTTTCCGTGGATATTAAACAAAATTTTCATCCTTCGATAGGTGTGCCTGTCCAAATCTGCAATTGAACGAATGGCAAAGCCGAGATGATTAAAACATTTTGGCAACAAGAGAAAGCAAAAGTGTAGATACATTGAAGAAAAACAATCAACCTGAAAGATAGTACGCCCACTGGGCTCACCAAGTATCCTCTTAAAACCTCTTTGATCCACTATTCTCGTCGCCCTTTCCAAGTTTTTACCAAACAAAAAATGCAAGCTGTGTTAAACGCATCAATTAGTCCGAACACACATATACAGATGAATATCGTATATAAAATTGAATTGAGAGAAGATCATAAATACTGACATTGAGCTCTGATCATCGGTCACTGTGGGTTGCAATTCATCGCCATCAGCGCCACCAGTTCACAGCAAAATGGGAAAAATCAATATCTGAATGGTGAAAAATAATGATTGTTGAATCGAAAAGAGAGAAGGACCTGAACGAGTCGACTCGATGTCTTTCCACACCGATTCAGCAACCAAACTACATGTCGCCTTGTCACTACGTCGTGCTCTTCAAATTTTGGATTTCAAAACCCTAACCCTCTCAGTCTGGTAGCGAGACCTCAATGCGACTATTCCGTATTCTTTCTCCTTTGAATTCGTCCTGTGGCGCTCTGCTTCTCAAAATAACTGAGAGGGAATATTGAGAGTAATCGTCGCAGCACGTGAGCAGTGTCTCGTAGTTTAATTATTTACGAACGAATAAATTTATATAATAAAGTAACTTATAATTTAAAACTCAAAAATAAATAAAATAATTTTTACTATTCGCGGATTAGATCGTTTTAAGTTTTACTTTAAAATTAATCTAACGACTAATATTAACACTCTAAATTTAATAGAAAAAATAAACCCCTAAGGGTGTATTTGGAGTGACTTTTTAAAAGTACATATAATAATTATTTTTTATAAATATTTTTTTTTTAAATATAGTGTTTGAAACCGTCTCACCACTACCTTTAACACTACCACCGCCACTATCTCTATTACCGCTACTGTCGCCGCCTCCACCACCATCACTGTCGTCACTGCCACCACCACTGTCATCGCCATCGCCACCGTCATCGTCACCACCACAGTTATTGTCACTCANGAAAACACGAATTTTTGATTGTTCATCACCGTTTGAATCTTTTCCGTGGATATTAAACAAAATTTTCATCCTTCGATAGGTGTGCCTGTCCAAATCTGCAATTGAACGAATGGCAAAGCCGAGATGATTAAAACATTTTGGCAACAAGAGAAAGCAAAAGTGTAGATACATTGAAGAAAAACAATCAACCTGAAAGATAGTACGCCCACTGGGCTCACCAAGTATCCTCTTAAAACCTCTTTGACCCACTATTCTCGTCGCCCTTTCCAAGTTTTTACCAAACAAAAAATGCAAGCTGTGTTAAACGCATCAATTAGTCCGAACACACATATACAGATGAATATCGTATATAAAATTGAATTGAGAGAAGATCATAAATACTGACATTGAGCTCTGATCATCGGTCACTGTGGGTTGCAATTCATCGCCATCAGCGCCACCAGTTCACAGCAAAATGGGAAAAATCAATATCTGAATGGTGAAAAATAATGATTGTTGAATCGAAAAGAGAGAAGGACCTGAACGAGTCGACTCGATGTCTTTCCACACCGATTCAGCAACCAAACTACATGTCGCCTTGTCACTACGTCGTGCTCTTCAAATTTTGGATTTCAAAACCCTAACCCTCTCAGTCTGGTAGCGAGACCTCAATGCGACTATTCCGTATTCTTTCTCCTTTGAATTCGTCCTGTGGCGCTCTGCTTCTCAAAATAACTGAGACGGAATATTGAGAGTAATCGTCGCAGCACGTGAGCAGTGTCTCGTAGTTTAATTATTTACGAACGAATAAATTTATATAATAAAGTAACTTATAATTTAAAACTCAAAAATAAATAAAATAATTTTTACTATTCGCGGATTAGATCGTTTTAAGTTTTACTTTAAAATTAATCTAACGACTAATATTAACACTCTAAATTTAATAGAAAAAATAAACCCCTAAGGGTGTATTTGGAGTGACTTTTTAAAAGTACATATAATAATTATTTTTTATAAATATTTTTTTTTTAAATATAGTGTTTGAAACCGTCTCACCACTACCTTTAACACTACCACCGCCACTATCTCTATTACCGCTACTGTCGCCGCCTCCACCACCATCACTGTCGTCACTGCCACCACCACTGTCATCGCCATCGCCACCGTCATCGTCACCACCACAGTTATTGTCACTCACCACAACCATCACCGTCTCGTATCACCACCCCTACCACCCACCACCTCTCACTCTCACTACAGCCGATGGTTAAATTTATTTATCTTTCATTTATATTTGTAATTTAATTTTTAATATGAATACAAATATATTTATGAGTCTATAAATGAGTCTTACAAAAATTTATAATCACTCAGTCATATACTACATAATCACTTTTATAATAAAAAATAAACTCTATTTTATCTATTTTATAATTATTTTATTAAGTAATTACACCACATCTGACACAGTATAACCATTATATATAATATTNAAACGCATCAATTAGTCCGAACACACATATACAGATGAATATCGTATATAAAATTGAATTGAGAGAAGATCATAAATACTGACATTGAGCTCTGATCATCGGTCACTGTGGGTTGCAATTCATCGCCATCAGCGCCACCAGTTCACAGCAAAATGGGAAAAATCAATATCTGAATGGTGAAAAATAATGATTGTTGAATCGAAAAGAGAGAAGGACCTGAACGAGTCGACTCGATGTCTTTCCACACCGATTCAGCAACCAAACTACATGTCGCCTTGTCACTACGTCGTGCTCTTCAAATTTTGGATTTCAAAACCCTAACCCTCTCAGTCTGGTAGCGAGACCTCAATGCGACTATTCCGTATTCTTTCTCCTTTGAATTCGTCCTGTGGCGCTCTGCTTCTCAAAATAACTGAGACGGAATATTGAGAGTAATCGTCGCAGCACGTGAGCAGTGTCTCGTAGTTTAATTATTTACGAACGAATAAATTTATATAATAAAGTAACTTATAATTTAAAACTCAAAAATAAATAAAATAATTTTTACTATTCGCGGATTAGATCGTTTTAAGTTTTACTTTAAAATTAATCTAACGACTAATATTAACACTCTAAATTTAATAGAAAAAATAAACCCCTAAGGGTGTATTTGGAGTGACTTTTTAAAAGTACATATAATAATTATTTTTTATAAATATTTTTTTTTTAAATATAGTGTTTGAAACCGTCTCACCACTACCTTTAACACTACCACCGCCACTATCTCTATTACCGCTACTGTCGCCGCCTCCACCACCATCACTGTCGTCACTGCCACCACCACTGTCATCGCCATCGCCACCGTCATCGTCACCACCACAGTTATTGTCACTCACCACAACCATCACCGTCTCGTATCACCACCCCTACCACCCACCACCTCTCACTCTCACTACAGCCGATGGTTAAATTTATTTATCTTTCATTTATATTTGTAATTTAATTTTTAATATGAATACAAATATATTTATGAGTCTATAAATGAGTCTTACAAAAATTTATAATCACTCAGTCATATACTACATAATCACTTTTATAATAAAAAATAAACTCTATTTTATCTATTTTATAATTATTTTATTAAGTAATTACACCACATCTGACACAGTATAACCATTATATATAATATTTATGATAAAAATAAAATAAATCTACTAAGAAGTGACTGTCACGATTTGAATTTCGTTAAAAACATTTAGTCATAAAAAAAATTAAGGGACATTATTTGACTGACAAAATATTTGGTGCGAGAGTTATTACGTCAATAGTATTACGTGGTATAATCGTCCAGGCCGGCCCAACAATAGGTGTAAAAAAGTCTAGGCTTTAGGCCCCATTTCAAAAAAAGTCCAAATTTTTTAAATATTGTAAATAACCTATGTAAAAAAAAAAAACCATATAAAAATATAAGCCCAACAATTATTTTAGGCCTATAATTCAATCCAAACATTAAGTATCTAAAAAAAATTAACAATGTAAAAAATAAAAAAAAAAAACTGAATGATCATATCAAAAAGCCACCAAAATAATTTAAAAGTCAAATCATATCTACTTTTTAACACTTTATCTCTCTCTCTCTCCTTCTAAACCAACCAAATCAACTATACATAAATTTATTTTTTTTCTTTCTCTCTCTCACAATGCCTCATGACTTGAGAACTCACAGTCACATAACTTGTTACTCAGATAAATTTTTTTTTTTTGCCAAGTGCTACAGCAGAGCTACAGAGAACTCACAGATCACTCAGGTGATTGACTCGGTGATGGTGACTCGGCCTCCACTCCATCCTCCATCATCAACTCGAGTTTTCATTGCAACATAAGGGACATGGTTTAGAACCAAAAAACTAACATTTGAGATCATTCAAGTTAGATTCTATTATTTCATAATTTTAAATATTTTTCTTATATATTTTTAACTATACTATATATTGTGTTTGTTTGATTGTTTTATAGTTATAATATATTAATAATATGGCACCTAAAAGACAACCAAGTGGATACGATAAATTTAAAAAAAAAAAAATAGATCAACTAATAGAATCTCAAAAAGGACCTCTTGATAAATTTGTTACTAGTAACAAAAATAAAATAACAAAAAATTTAGATACAAATTTTAAAAATGAACAAGTAGATAATGAAATAAAAGAGAATAAAATAAAAAATACTGAAATAAAAAATATTAAAATAAAAAGATAATAAAATAAAAAATATTGAAGTAGAAAATATTGAAATAAAAGATAATAAAATAGAGGATAATGAAATAGAAAATATTGAAAAAGAAAATAGTGAAATAAAAGATAATGAAATAGAAGACAATCAAAATCTTAATGAAACAACTGATTATGATTATATAAATATTTATGATTCAAGTCAATGAAAAAATATTAATACAAAATTAAGAGATTTATTAGTAGAAAAAGGTCCAATTATATATAATAACTTAGATTTTCCTAGGGATAAACACTCTAGACATTTTTCTATTACACATTATATTCGCAAATTAACAAATGGGGAAACACTTGATAGAAGATGGCTAGTATATTCAAAAGATTTGGATAAAGTATTTTGTGTTTGTTGCAAATTATTAAATATGAATTATTTTACAAGTAAACTAACTAATGAATGAACAAAAGATTGGAGAAATATTGGTGTTAAGCTTAAAAACCAAGAAATAACTAATGAGCATATAACTAATATGAATACTTGGATTAAATTAGAAACAAGATTGCAACTAAATAAAACAATTGATAAAAGTATCCAAAAACAAATTAATAGAGAGAAAAAATATTGGCAAAATTAGATAAAAACGAAATACCGCTTTACAAACGAAAGAAAATACTCCAATTAATATATTAAATTATATAAAAAAGTTAGATTTTTTTCCAAATGCATNAAACAAATTAATAGAGAGAAAAAATATTGGCAAAATTAGATAAAAACGAAATACCGCTTTACAAACGAAAGAAAATACTCCAATTAATATATTAAATTATATAAAAAAGTTAGATTTTTTTCCAAATGCATGCATTGCTTATAAAAAATTATTAACAATTCTTGTAACAGTTTGTTTCTGTTGAAAGGAACTTTTCAAAATTAAAATTGATAAAATCTTACTTAAGATCAACTATGTCACAAGAAAGATTAACTGGATTAACGATATTATCAATTAAAAAAGATATGATAGCAAAATTTTAATAAAAAACCTTAATTAATACTTTTGTAACTCAAAAAATAAGAAAAATTAATTTTAAATAAAAAATATTAACAATAAACATAAAAGACCTTATTTAGAAATATCGTTTTTAACTCCAAATTATCTTGAGCTACCCCTATAGTCGTCTAGTGATAAGTGAAAAAGTTTCTAAGTGAGTTTCACAAATATTCATAACCACTCATGTAATGGGTTATATTTTATTAATTTTATTATTTTTCTATTGAATTGTTAATTATATAATAATATTGGCATAATAATTTGATGTGACCTAATTATTGCATTTAATATTTACTCGGTTAACAGGCATGCAGGGCCGGCCCAATGACAAAGCCATTGGGGCAGCAGCTTAGGGCCCCCAATTTCAAAGGCCCCATAATATGATAAATTAGCACATGTAATCTGGTATAATAATAGAAAAAAGTCCGCCAAAATAAATTAGAAAATTTAATTGAATGCATACCCCCTCTCTTCATTAATTTATTGCACAAAAATCAATCTCTCTCTCTCTCTCCATTGAATGCCCCTTTAAACNTGCAATGAGCATTAAGTTATTTAAAAGTGAAACAAATAAGAGTAAAAATGATATAAAAAAATAAAATAGATCATATTATAGTATATTAAATTGTTAATGACCCTATTTAACATGTTGGCTTAAGAGCCCAATTTTCTTCCAACAGGCGCTGCAGGCATGTCGCCCAGATGCACATTTCTCCCTAGCACAAGATATGAAAAAGTCTACGAGGAGTGATACCGCGTAGATAGATTCACCCTGCCCCCTATTTTCATTCATATGATACACTGATAGGAGTTTTTCAGTTGATGAGATATTTGGTGAAGATTGTCACCTTAGTCACCCACCCACGTAGACTAGAACACAGAGGGGACCCCATGTATGAACTAATCAGGGTAAGCCCCGAGTAGGGTATCATCCAAGTGTTGACCACGAGCGACCCCAAATAGCTCCGGTCAGTCGTCGGGTTCAATCAGAGAGACAAATCTAGTGCAAACCCCTTGGACCAATTAAAAACATGACAAATGGATACCCTATCTACCGCCCAAGAAGGCCAATCAGCGGGCTCCACTTGGAAAATAAGGGCATCACTGATAGGTGGAGTCAAACTGTGCGGTCGAGTCAAACTGTTTGGTCAAGTCAAAGTTACCTCCCAGAAACATGAATATTTCTAAAGTTATTTAATTTATTTCAATTTTCTTGAATTTTGATTTCCAGTGTTCCCGCATGAAAGTGCTGAAATGAACCTTTGTCCNTGGTGGAGTCAAACTGAGCGGTCGAGTCAAACTGTGTGGTCGAGTCAAAGTTACCTCCCAGAAACATGAATATTTCTAAAGTTATTTAATTTATTTCAATTTTCTTGAATTTTGATTTCCAGTGTTCCCGCATGAAAGTGCTGAAATGAAACTTTGTCCGTGCCTCGTCCATGTCATTACTTCACTTAAGAGTCGTAAAACTTAATTTTCGAAATTTTCCATCTTGAGGAGGAGTTTGGCAAATAATGTGTGTGTGTGAGAGAGAGAGAGAGAGAGAGATTTCTGTTGATCACCAAGTAAAATCAATAACAAAAGAACAAAGGAATAGGCAGTCATAACTTCACACGAAAAACCCAATAGCCATGTGCTTGTGAGCATCCCACTAGGCAATATCTACACCGTTCCTGTATTCACCACAAAAAATCCTTTTCTGTTCAACATAACAGACCTAGTTGTGTATGTGAATTATCATCTAAACTCTACTCATAATTCTGTCAGTATGCGACCATCCATCGGGTTCTATAAACTCTTAATCATATGGATTTTCCACGATTTCATTTGAATTATATGAAAAGATGTCGACAGGAGCAGTAATGCCGCCGGGAGTTCCTTGCTTAGATTTCCGATTGGTGGGGCGGCCTTTGTGATGATCAAGATAGATCACTATCACAGTAATGTCATCATGGAAATGACGCCTAATTCCCTTCTCGATTTTCACTATGTCGGCGTATCTCAACTCCCTCTTCTTTGCAGCCTCCCCAAGGGCAGCTCCTACCAATCTCTTGGCTATTCCCTGCAAGTATTTCACAAGTCACAAGCAGCGAGTTATGCTTATTGCCAAGGGGAATTTTGACAAATGGCAAATAAAAACTACACATACAAGGAGCAATCTTCTAACATTTGGTATGATCTTTTGAATCATGTTTCTCTTACTCAATCAACTGGATTTTTGATCAGATATAGATTGTGGCAGGATTGGGGGTTTCAATCAGAACTTCTACTCAATTTCTACAGTGTTTACTTTGGTGATGAAATAATTTAATTACAAGCATGAAATTAAAATCTGACCAATCCATTCCAAGAGTTCAGGATGAATTAATGGCAACAAAGTGTGGGATCAATTGCAAAAGAGGTATTCAATCAAGCTAGCTGCTTCACTGAAAACAAACTTGAAACTGGCAAATGCAAGCAAGATTGCTACTATGCCATAAAATAATAATGTCTATAAAAGTCTGGGCACTTACAGCTCTTGGGTTCTTCAATACTATCTGCACTGCTGTTTCATCACTCAAATGTTCCCATAGCCCATCTGAGGCAAATATCAAGAATAAGTCCTGTGGCTTAAGCTTTCTTTTAATGATCGAGGGCTCTGCTGACAAAACAGGCCTTTTCAATGGGACAAGGTTTCCAAATTGCTGCAAAATTGGGTCTCTATTAAACTCAGGTTTCTTCAAATAGACGTCACCAATAGATCTTGACACCTGAAAAGAGTAAAATGTTCAAATTAGCATCTTTAAAAAATGTTTTCTACATGGACATATGCTAAAAGAAGGGGGGGAAAAGTTACAGCGGGAAAAGGCATACATACACTTTGATCCATAACAGAACATCATGCCTACCTCAAAGTGTATGGAAGGAAACAAAAATAAGATCTTAGAAGTCACATGAGCATCATGTGAATTTATAGCCATAAGGGTCTTCCGGATGGCCAAGATGTAAAGAGGAATAAAATTTCAATAGAATCACAACATTTTGCTTTATGAAATCTTCATGTATATCTCATGCATGGAACACATGCTACTCTTAACTTCAGCTGCATGAGACGGTGCACCAAGGGGCAGAGCATGTGATTCCTGGAAGAGTAGGGAACCCCTTTAGAACAAACTTAACTACCATTTATGATGTTGCCTCTCATAGAGCAAAAGGCAAGAGACACAGGAAAAGCAATATGCAGAACAAGCCACCATAATAAATGAGGTCTATGCAGCTGATTTTGCTTTGTATACGATGCAAGGTAAACCTCTTTTCATAAAGCAAAAGGAATATGTCAAGATAAGAGCATGGAATATAACTAGATAACAGAACATTTAATTTTAAGACTTAACAATACATTTAGTCAAACTGCAAATGGTTAAAGACTTAACAACAAATTTTAGACATATATCTTTCTTTTTCCTGACAACTACTAAATCTAAGCCGATCAACATACAGTAGATTGATCAAACACCAAGAAAGGGACCAAGAAAAACAGAGCAATAAGAAGAAAAATCTACCTGAATTATGCCTTTAATTCTCCATACTCCACGGCAATAGACCACAACAGCCGAATCGTCGGGATGAAGTGACTCCACCTCCTTCCTGACCTCCTCACATGAGACATTATGATCCGTGGACAAGCGTTCCGCCACCACTGTACTCTTTGGGTCCTCCAAATCTCTCCGACCAAGAACAGCCCTCGAGTCTCCTAGATTGGCCACAAACAATTCACCATCCGAGATTGCACCTACAAGACAACACGATCCAACCGAAGCAATCTGAGGTCTAAGCGGCAATGATTGCTTCACTAGATGGACAAAATCCTCTTCTGTCGCATTAAATGCCTTCTTTATCACATCTGCAGACATTCCCCCGTATTCCGTAGAAAATTCTACAACATATTGGATTACAAATTTCAGTTGGAGGGACGGTGATCATAGAAACGAACCATCTTTCATTTTTCACAGAAAAGATATAAAAAACACTTGATTCCTTAAAACAAAAAAGGGAGAACACTAGATAATACAGTAGTTTACGTTGGCCAACATGTTTAGGGGAGAAAAAATCACACGCAAACACACAGGTAAATAGCTTAATCAATAACGTCAGCGAGAAACATTTTGAAAATTCCTAAATTCGTAAAAAATTGTAGCAAGCATTAAACAGAGGGAAAATATCACATACACGAAGAGAGTGTGAACAAAGAGATAAACGTTTTCAGTTTCGAAAATTCATGATCGGCAAGGAAACAATTCGCACAGAGAGCAAATTTAAAAACTTCATATCACATCTGTACGTGATATGCTAGGGTTTAAACTTTACAGAGCGAGAAAGTATTATTACTTTGTAAATAAGAGAATAGGTGTTTGTTGACGAAGCGAGAAGCTTCGGGGCCACCATGGCCATCGTAGACTCCGACATACGTAGCCGACGGCGATGTAAAGACCTGACTCTGGTCTTCGAGGCTCGAATTGGCTTGAACGACGGCGATCGAGAAGTCTCCGGAAGCGTGAGGCTTCAAATCCATGTGCCAAAACAGTCCGTCACCGCTCCGCCTCCCAAAACATCTCTCCAACGGTCGGCAACACGATCGTAACATCTTCGATCTTCTCTCTATATCTGCCTGTGAAAATGGTGACAGTGTAAACGGTAAGGTAATTGGTTGTGTTTTTTGCAATGGCTTTGAGGCTTATACGTGTGTGAGTGTGTGTGTGTGTGAGAGAGAGAGAGAGAGAGAGCGTGTGCTGAGTGGGCGTAACGGGGGAGATAGGTAACGGAGGAAGACTAGGAGACGCCGCGTGAGAAGAAGACTGAACGTCACGTCATTGCCAGTTTCATACTACGCGTTTATGAAGTTTTTGATTTCATACCAGGACCCCATTTTTCTAGTTAATTTACCTCTGCCGTCCCCTATAGATTATCTAATTAAAAATTAGGAAAAAGACTCTCTTTTTTTTCCTTTCCTTTTCATTTTTTCAAATGAAAACCATAGTTCCCCTTCTGTAAAGCTTTGTGCTTTTGTTTTCTTTCCTTTTTTTTTTTCTGTGCTTTTGTTTTTTCTTTTTTTTGGGTGATAATCGTAAACTCGTTCTCCAAGTATTTTAACTCTAAAATACACTTTTATGGTTGTTTAATGATGATATTTTGAGTGATTTATTTTACCGTATTTTATAACTTATAATATAAAATACAAAATTTAGCAAACTTTAAGAGTTTGAGGAGGGAAATAACTAACTTCTAAATATCGACATAAAAATGACAAATATGAATCAAGTGTGACACTTCATCTTGAAAAGACGTCGCATTTATTTTTCCATGACTCTCTTATTTTTTGGACTAAAATTGACACTATGACAAGGGATGAAAAATAAAATTTAATACAAAATAATTAAAATAGCAAACTGAAAATTGAGTGGTACTTTAAGGATAAAAAAAGTATAATCATAAATGCAATACAATAATAGGAAAAGAATGAAGTTTTTCTAACATTTTGATTTTAGATAAGTAGTCAATGAAGACTTCAAAGGTCAAACTAGACTGAAAAAATGGGGTGGCTAGAATGACATTTCCAAAGTTTTAATTACCATTGGCCAAAGTCCATAGAATTGTAATTGTTGTTAAGCTTCAAACAGTTGTTTGACAGTCTAATCTTGCAATGGGATTATTGTCAACCAAATTCTTTCACGATTAAAAATAAATAATAAATACCCAAAATCTTTTTTTTTTCTTAATATATAGATTAAATTAACTTGCAACCATGCATCCATTCTTTTTTCTTTTTTTGGTAACAAAAAATCTCTTTAAGGTAGAGTCATTTGGACTAATTTACAAGAGTAGAAGTGAGATATATATAATCACTTGAAAAAGCACTAAGTATTAATCTTCTTGTATTTCATTTAAAATGGGTTAAATAATTCATGTGATTGGTTATGGTTGGCAATTGTATGCTTCCGAATCAAACATAATAAGAATCCAAATAGAAGTGTCTTTTTTTGGATTGATTTCTTCGCGATTGTTCGGATATGGGATTATCCCATATAGAAATACTTTGGGAATAGAAGAATGATGTACCGGCACTTCATCTATGGATCAATGAGGTGCGGCCCTCTTTTATACTCTTTTTTTAAAAAAGGTTAAATTTTTATTTTAAAAAACACTAACGAGAGTTGAATTCCTGACTTCTTTGTGATTGTTCGAATATGGGATTATCCCATATGAAAATACTTTGGGAATACAAGAATGATGGACCAGCACTATGGATCAATGAGTTGTGGCTCTCTTTTTTACTCTTTTTTTTTACAAGGTTAAATTTTTAGTTCAAGAAATACCAACGAGGTTTGAATTTTTGACATTCAAGTTTACGGTTTATTTAGGTCCAAACCCCACAAACGGTGTACTTTCGTGTGGCCAATTTTTGACACTTCTAAAATATAGTGAGTTTTTGATTAAAAATGGAGTACTTAATCACATCCTGTAATTCTTATTTTTAAAAAAAATTATAATTAATTTTACAATTTTTTTTATTGGGTGCGGCAAGTTCGAGACGGCCCTCAAAGTAGACTCTAAAAAAATTTACAATTGAATTGGCCTGAACATCTTGAACGTTTGTGTTTTTATGATTGAACTTTCCGCAATGGCGGATTTACCTGATAAATGAGCTTGAGCTTGAGCTGTGTGACGAATGCCAGCCCGGTTGATATGCAATGGTGAACAAAACACAGAGAGACGGTCGGGCGAGGAGGGGACAAAGACAGGATGATTCTAGTGCCGGCCCAACTTTTAAGCTTGAAAAATAAAAGGAGTTGATTCTGGTATTATTATTATTTTTTTATTATAACAAACAAGATAATCATTTTATTAAATAAGAAAATTAAGTTACAATCAATCACAAGAAAAATCGTAAACTCAGGAAGGGGAGACCCTAATCAATCCGTTGGAAGAGAGTTGTTTAACTTGTTGGCCGTCACCTAGTGAGCAACCTTGTTATATGTCCTTGACTTGTGTAAAAAGTTAAAGCTATATGACCTAGCATAATATCTAATATCCTTTATAATTACACTAATTTTCCACGGGGGCACATCCTCGTTGGAGTTTAACTTAATAATGTTAAGACATTCATTAACAATAGTCGTCTGAGTGATCAGTTAGGCTTCAACGAGTAGTCAAGCCTGCCTTACTGCCTCAGCCTCCGTCAATAGAGATGATGCAGCAAGGAAGGCCTTGGCTATACCAAATTCCAAAATATCTCTGCTCTTGCAAAGAACAATTCCATATGCTGCCTTTGACACTTCAGATTTGAAGGCACCATCACAAAAAATGCGATATTCCTCCTTAGTCTCATGTGGAGTTGTCTTTCTTGCCTCCAACTCCTGCTGACCTTCTGGTGATCCCATTTCATCGATTTTGAGCTAGTCTCCCCACGTAGCCTTGACTTGTAGCACTGTGGCATAGGTATTCACCTCTTCTTTATTGAAAATGAGTTTGTTTCTTGCCTTCCAAATTATCCAACCCACTGTGGCCATCTTCCCCAGTAACTCAAGTCTACTTTGTGCATCTTTTACCAACAGAAGATGGCAGTGGATCTTTGGGCCACAGACAAGAAAGCTAAGTCGTTCTCCTGCAAAGCAGGGTCCATACCAAACCAGACCCTCCTGGTCTATCCGCATTCAAATAAGATATGCTCAATTGACTTTGTTGTCAACTTGCAGATCTGGCAAATAGGCGTTGCAGCACACTTCTTTCTAAACAGATTCTCATGTGTGGCAAGGATGTTATGGCAAGTTTTCCACCAGAAGTGCTTACCTTTAGGAATTGCCTTCATATTCCAAATAGACTGTCACAATTTGGGATGAAGAGACACGGAATAACTAACCTCCGACAGATTAAAGGCCTCCTTGCTTCCCACCATATTCCCAAACCTAACAGTATAGATACCTTTACATGTGGGCCAACAAATTCTTTTATCTTTCCCCCCATTCAATGGCAAAGGGATAGCCTAGATTACTTTCAATTCACTCCTTGAGATTACATTTTCCAGACTAGGGATGTTCCAGCTTTTGGGGAAAGCACTAATAATGTCTGCAACCTTTATAATAGAGCATACCTAAGGCCTTGGGGATTGAACAATCAAATTGGGGAGTTGGAGAATCCATTTATCATTCCAAAAACACACCCCACTGCCATCACCAATTTGCCACATCAGACCTTTTTCGAGAAGCTCCTTGCTGTAGAGCAAGCTGGTCCAAAACCAGAAGGGTCTCGCACCTCGTTTTGCTTGCATCAGGTTATCGTTTGGAAAGTAAATCGCCTTTATGAATTTTGCCCAGAAAGACTTTGGTTGATGGATGAGTCTCCAACACTGCTTTGCCAAGAGAGCTTGATTAAACAACTTGAAAATTTTAAAGCCCATCCCTCCAACAGACTTTGGTTCAGTCATCTTCTCCCATTTCCTCTAGTAGATACCCTTTCTATCTTCACATCCTCCCCACCAAAAGCTTCTTACATAGGAATTGATCTTCACACAAAAATTACTTGAGAACTCCACTACTGACATGACATAATTTGAAATGGCATGGATTACTGCTTTGATCAGTATCTCCTTCTCAGCCTGTGAGAGACAACAACTCTTCCATCCCTGTAATCTCTTCGTAACTCTCTCAAAAAGGTACCCAAACACTTCGTTCCTTGATCTTTCCCAAGTAATAGGGATTCCCAGATATTTTGTACAATGTAGGAGAGCCAGTATGCCCAGGAGATGGCAAAAGAAAGTCTTTTACTCCTCAAATGTATTACTGGAGAAAATAATCCCAGACTTCTAGTAATTGGCATATTGCCCCAACGTCATGCAACATTTATGCAATATCCTCAATAATTCCATTACTCCCCTCTCCTTAGCTTTGAGGAAAAATAGAGAGTCGTCAGCAAAGAAGATAAAATATAGAGACTTCTTTCCTCTTGCCGACCTCATCTCTTCTTCCTTTTTTGTCCTTTCATTTGTTAACCGTCTGGAAACACTCCTAGCTTTTCTCTTTTCTTCTTTCTTTTTTTTTTTCTTCTCTCTCTTGCTTTATTCACCGTCTGAAACTCTCCAGATTTCTCCACCTTCTTGATCTCAAGATCAAGTGTATTTATAATAGTCTTTTGCATGCAAAAAGAGGGGGCAGCTGGCAATCTTTTTAGGAACCCCCACTTTGTCCACTTCCTCTTAATTGATGTAGTGGGGAGTTTGGGAACTGCCAACCGTTAAATTCTCGGCTTTTTATTTTTATTTTTTTTACAACATACACTTTTTTTTTAAAATAAAAAATAAAAAATCATAAGGATGAATTTTAATGGGTTAAATTAAAATGTGAATTTTAACAATTGAACTTGACGAGTCAAGTTAACGATTAATTATTCTATGGAACCATGCGTCGAACATGAATCCATCATTGATTTTTTAAAATAAAATTTAGCATCGAAAATTGACGAGTACTGAATTTTTTTCGTTTAACAGTTGCCCCTCGAGTGTCGTATGTGAATTTCAAAATCACGTATGACACTCGAAAAATAGATTATCTCCATGAAATTTATATGTATTTCAAAATCCTTTTTTTTTATTTGAATTTTAAAATTCAAATAATGCACCTATTTTGGTTAGAGGTTTATACCGAGTAGGAGGCCTTATCTAATATAATCTCTACCTTGGCCCACAGATAGATTTTACTTCTCCTTCATTGAACATGACTTGCTTTTCTAAATCATTCAGGTAACCCTTTCCTCACTTTAATGAATTTTTTTTTTTTGATTTGTTACAATATGCGAACTATTGAAGGTCTTTCAAAAGACCTGTTCTATCAATGGTCCTTATAGATTTTTTTTTTTATTTTAGAACCTAATAAACCAATTTTTCTTTTAGGTCTTTCAAAGACCCGAATTTTTTTTTAAAAATTAGTAAATTAGTTCTTTTCATCGTAGGTCTTTTCAAGACCAAAATTTATTTGAAGATAAACAAATAGGAAATTTTCTGAGGTGGGATGTAATTTTGCACGTGTACGTACCCTTAACAAATTTTTTTTGACTAAAGATGTTGATGAGTTTTGTTTGTTCTTGCCGAAAATCAAAATCTCATGTTTTTTTTTTTGCCAGAAATCAAATCTTTATGTTTGTGCCGAAACATGTGTTTGTTTTTATTATCGCATGTTGATGCTTCATGGAGATGTCTTTTTGTTTGAATTCCAAGCGCCCCCCCCCCCCCCCCCCCCCCCTCTTTTTTTTTTTTCTGTTTTTTTTTTTTTTTTTTCTTTACC
>CAUOFW020004258.1:96591-108973 GCA_963454935.2 Ilex paraguariensis
ACAAATATCAATCAACACAGCATAACTAAACACGTCTATGAATGAACTAAAACATTTGGAACTTACAAAAGGAGGGGTGCGATGAGAGTGATGTCTGAGATTAGGAGACGGCCGGAGATGATCAGAGCCGTCCACGTTGTGTCGATCACGACGAGAATCGATGCGACGATTGTTGGGGTTGTGGTGAGAAATTCGACCGATAGAGGAAACAAAACCTCCGCCTAGGTCGATTGGGTTGGTGATTCGACCCAAACGAGACCTCCTGTTGTAGAATAGCTCCGATGCGCTCGTCATGCAACGACAACTTTCACAATTTTCTCTTTCTTTCCTACAATTCAATACAGTATATCGATCAGGGTCGCTATATATGCGTAGATATGCCAATCGAATTTAGAGAGAGAAAACGGAAAGAACAGCGAAGGATAGGTTTACCTTCTATGAAGTAGTAGCTGAAAAGCCTGAAACGACTGATTGTGAGAGAAAGGGAGGATGTACTTTCACAGGAAAGTGCAGTGGATATTTCCAAAGTAGAGAAATGCTTGGATCGTGACAAGACAGTTGCGAGTTTTTTTTTTTTTTTGACAAATTATTAATAAATATTACTTTTTCTATTTTTATTTTTATTTTATAGGTTAAAATTCACTTACACCCTCGAGATTTAATTCATATTTCACTAATATATATTCTAAATTTTTAAATATCACTAACCTAAACATAATATGTAATTTTACAAAATTATCCTCACTAGAACTCCTATTTTATTTAATTATTCTTACTCAAATTAACACAAAATTAATCTATAATTTTATCAAATTAACCTTTAATTTTATCAAACTAATATTAAATTTTATCAAATTAACACTAAATTAATATTCAATTTCATCGAATTAGAACCAAATTAATATTACATTTTATCAACTAAACATTAAATTTTACCAAATTCACATTCACATTCATCAAATTAGCATTCAATTCATCCAATTAACATTCAATTTTATTAAACTAATACCAAATTAATATTCGATTACATAAAATTAACATTCTATTTAATCTACACCACATTAAACTTCATCAAATTAATATTCAATTTAATCTAATTAATATCAAATTAACTATCAAATTTATTAAATTAACATTAAATTTTATCAAATTAATACAACATTTTTATTAAATTAACGTGAAATTGATCTTAAATTTTATAAAATTATTATTTTATTTCAGGAAGCTAATATCCAATCTTATCAAATCGAAATTCAATTTTATAAAATTAGCACCAAATTAATATTCATCAAATTTACCCAAATCAATTTCATCAAATTAATTCAAAATTAACATTTAATTTCATTAATTTAACATCAAATTTATCAAACTAACATCATTTTTTTTATTGAATTTTATATTAACATTCAATTTCATCAAATCAAAATCAAATGGTCATTTAATTTTATAAAATTAACATTTTATATTTAAAATTTAGTTTTATCAAATTAATATTATTTTTAAAAATTAACATTTTATTTTATACATTTTCTTTACACGATATAGTTTATTTAATCCTATTAGCATTTAATTTAATTTAATTTAATTAATATTAAAAGGATGTTTAATACTACTTTAAACTTGTTTTATATGGTCGGGATAAATTTGGCAATTCATAAGAGCATAAATCATCACATCACACTTTTTTGCTTGTCAATAACGACATTAGACAGCAGTGTAGTTTGTGAATTGTGTATATAAATTATAGGAGTGTACAATTAGAGGAGGTGTCAGTATAATATGGCTTAAATTCAAGGGTTGTCAATGAAATTTATCATAGTTTATATAATGAAGTCCTAAATTTCATAAATATTATAATTTGTTTCGATTCTAAACTTTTCTTTTAAAGTAAAATTCTCTTTTAGGGTATTTCCAAGGTGAAACTTAGGCAACGAAAAAAGGTCTTATTGGATATTTTTAGAAAAAAA
This sequence comes from Ilex paraguariensis, assembly GCA_963454935.2. Taxonomy (NCBI): domain Eukaryota; kingdom Viridiplantae; phylum Streptophyta; class Magnoliopsida; order Aquifoliales; family Aquifoliaceae; genus Ilex; species Ilex paraguariensis. Next base: position 98,559 of record CAUOFW020004258.1, read on the forward strand.
TAAACTTATAATTTCTCTCTTTTTTTACATATTGCATTCAGTGTATTCGAGTTGCTTTTATTGGATTACAACTAATTCATTTTTCGATTCAAGTCATGGACTTGACATCCTCGGTCTTATCACTCCACACCGAGACAAAATAATTCATGTCTGGCCATAAAAAAAATTTTAAACTTCAAACTTATGATATATAAATTTATAATTCGTTTCTGTTATGAATTTATAATTCTTTTATATAGTCACTAATCTTAAAGGGTTGCCAAATTAAAATTACCAAGTTGGGCTTGGATTTGGACCAAGTGGAAATACTAGTCCGAAGCTATCTTAGGCTTTTATCCTGATTTCGGATTGGCACGTTTCTAATCCGGCAGGTGGGCCTTTTACACAAGCTTTTTAGCTCTATTTAATTCTAGGGCTAGCTTGTTTTAAGGAATAAAGTTGGATAAGGAGGTGGTATTAAAGAAATAATACGTGGAATCTATCTTATATTTTATTTATTTAGCATCTTATAGTCAGTACTATTTTTTGGATCGTAATACTGACCTGTTATGAATAGTAATCATAATGTTTTGTAAATGGTCTTAATGAATACCACTTGCCCGATGGTATTATATGTCCAATACAAATAAGATTGAGGTATAATAGAGTAAAAAGACGCAACTACTCTCATGTACAATTGTCTTTTTAAGGTTACAAGGTTACAATTGTCTTTTTACGGGTCATAGTCACAATTATTGATTTTTTTAAATAGGTATTACACAAATTATATTTGTGACAAACAAACCAGGGGAAGAATGAGATTATAGTTTAAGACTGGGTATAATATATTATTGGATCGGAATGGAATAGATATAAAATCTTATATCATCTAAATCTTATACTCGAAACAAACAGTTCCTAAGTATTTTGGAGGTTAACAGTTAATTTAATAACACCATTTTTATTGTTGATTCTTAAAGTCATGATTTTGAATTTTGTCATCTCCAATTTTTTGTAATTTTTAAATATTTTGTAAATAAAAAATAATACAATTCACCAAAAAAAAAATATTTCCAAATATTTTAAATTGCATTAAAATGATTAATTCTTGAATTTTCACTCATTTATACCCTTACAATAATAATATTCAGATTAAATTGATCAAATTTGTTAATTAAACCTACTAATATTTCTGGATTAATAGTAGATTCCATCGTTGCCTTCCATCTCCGTGAGAGATATGAGTCTGGACCCCACCACTGTCCAGTTTTTCCAGTTCCAGCAGCGTTGGAAGTCCAAGTAAGTCAGTAAGTGGGGCCCACCACCAAACACGCTAAACTGAAGGCTCACCACCAAACGCGTGACTTCTTCCCTCTGTTCCTCTGTACACCTAACCGATTCCAATGTTGATCTGATTGGCCGAATAGTTGCCCTCCGAGGTTTTCCCAAACTCATGGCCTTGAAAATATAATCTCATTTCTAAATCACTTTTAAATTTAATTCTCAAATTCAGTCTTTTTTTAAAAATATTATTTAAAATAATATTTTCTCACCTAAAAACATTATTTAAATTGACGATGTATAGTTGAATTTTTTTTTTTCAAAAACGTCATTAAGAATGATGATTTTAAAAACGTCATTCGTAATAACGTTTTATAATAAGAATTTTTAACGGAGTCCCTAACATACGTTTAAAAAATAAAAGGCATAAAACGTTATTTTAAATGACGTGTTTAAAAAGGTCGTTTGCATTTTAACGTTACGCCATTTAAATTTCACATTAGAGGCTAAATAATTTCAGACCACTTATTCGTAAGACCACTTAGCTCTCCTCTTCCTCAACCAGTCTCAGCCAGACAAGACTCCGACGAGCTCCACCTAGCGACTTCCACCATACTCCACCATCGACTTAAACAAAGAGACTGACCACAGCCTCCACCATCGACTGAGCAGTTTCTCCATTCTCCATTCTCCATATTTGCCCTAAATATTTTTTGCCCAAAATCGAATTTTGCCCTAAATCGATTTAACTAATGCTAATCCGGCGCTTAACCTCTCAAATCAAACCCTAGCGCAACTTAAAATCAGATCAGTCATTAAAACCTGTTCTTTGTTCCAGATTCTGCTAAGAAGAAAAGTAAGAGAGGAACCCAAGTACCCCACTGGTTAGTATATCTATTCCATATGTATGTATGTGTTTGGGTGTGATTTTATATGTTATGCGTTTTTGAATTTGATGGAATTGGTTTAGTTGAATTCTTCAAGCCAGACTCGATGAAAAGAACGCATGATTGAAATTCTAACCCATAAATCATTTGATGTGTACTCTTTCAAAGATTTGATGCAACTCAACTGATAGAGACCCTTTAACAACAATATAATTCAGAATTCCCAACTCTCTTGAAACCCAAACACAATTTTTCTAAAACTTTCACTTTCAAAATCAAGAAAATCAAGTTTTAGCTTCACTAGGTGAACAAAGTCATCACAAACCTCAACAAAATCATCTACTTTGAAGAGAGAGAGAGAGAGAGAGAGAGAGAGAGAGGGAGAGGGGCAGGCATACCTCATTAAGCATGTAAGGATTGGAAAGCTTTGACCCATTTGTGCTGGTGGTTATACCCCTAAGTTTGCAAAGGAGAGTAGAGGGTTTGCTTCAGGAACATCTTGACAAAATGCAACTGAGTTCTGAAAACCCCCATGGAAATTCAGTTGAAACAATGTCAAACAATCAGATTGAAGATCTGGATATCGATGAAAACCCAAATTCTTTCTGTGCGTGCTGGATCTTGCGCAATATAAACACGAGAATAGATCTCTCCCTTGGTGAACTCGAGTGAGTCAGTCGAATGGTCAACCCCTGTTGCTTGGAACAGCCTGTGAGGTCTGGTGGTAACCTAGAACGATAATGGGAGACCCTCGTGGATCAATGGAACGATCCAGTAAGGCTGAGGAAGGTTCTTGGAACAAAGAAAGACAAGTTAGAAGGGCGCCAGAGTATTTTTCGGCGTATCTCCTCCGACAATCAAGTCAGTTTTTGAGAGAGAGGAAGAAGAAAACACTTGAGTATAATTTGTAGCAAAGGTTTTTCATTGCCCCCCACCTTGCCTTTTGCGATGAGTATTTATACCTCAAAAACTCATGATTGCTGTCAGTGTGGCCAGTATGTGATCATTAGGCACAGACAACGTGTGCACGGTTTCCTATGAGGAATGTCTTCTCTTTTTAACTGCTCGGGCTCCCGAGCAACCAAGGCTATGTCATCGGCCTTCTGACTATTCAATGAGCTCCTCTCGGGGAGGATGTAATAAATGTCTAGCCTTAGAGACATTTATTGCTTTTCACTTCCGAGCCTTACCGCATTAAATGCAGTCTCATCAAAAGAATGGTGTAATTAAATGCTTGCTTTCCCAAGTCGTGTGTCAACAAGGGCATGCGGTCTTTCTGTCTCTGATGTGACACAATATGTCACGCGTCCATTCCCCATTGACTATGTCCCCTGCTTCCTGTGCCTTCTGACACCAATTGTGTAAAACGAGGTCATGATAGCTAACCTAGCCTAGCCTAGGCTAGTGACCTATACATCAGTAGCTCTGCAGGAGAAGAGAATGTCATCTCGGACGTTGGTACATATCGGTACCGAGGGGGATTGGTACATCTCGGAGCCGAGAGGGGGGTGCATATAGCGATCGATGTACCATATCAGACCGAGGGATACGTGTCGGTACGTAAACATACTGGATGCTACTTGATCCCTATGACAAGTATCTCGGGAGAGAGGGACTTGTGAACTGATGGGTACGTGATCTCAGTAACAAGGATTAGTGACACCGAGAACACGTGTCTTCATCTTGGTGTATTTTGAAAATGTCCCATCAACTGCCCCCAGCCTTCGATCTTCTGACATTGAGGACGCGCGTTGTAAGGAGACGAAGGGTTTTGCAACAACCTCAATTGCTTCATCATTGTCTCTAGCCGTTTTTCCCTGCTTAGGACGTCGTGCGCATTAAATGCGCCTTTTTCGTGCTTCGCGCCCAATGATGGGATTGGTACTATATATAAATGGGCTTCCTCTCCTCCTTTCTCATTTTGTCATTCCGAATTTCTCCAGAGAGCCCTTGCCTGAATCTTCGTCGGAGATCTCTTTCCTTCCGTTGTCAACTGCCCAACCTTTTCACTGAAGTTTTAAGGTCAGCAGACCCATTCTTGCTTCCAAACATTCTGGAAGGAATCGATTCAAGTTTTCCAGAAAAACTTTTTTTTACATTATGGTGAGTCCCAATATCTTCCTTCTCTTCGCCCTTCTGTCTCTTTTGGTTTTTCGATAACGGGAGGTGTTTTCTGGTTGTCATTCAGCGACCAATCCTCAGGAAGCCTCCTTGGGGATCTTCGTGGAAAAGACCTCCACCATTTTTTATCTATTTTTGGAGATGTCTCGTCGTCGCCCTGCCCTAGAGAATCCTCAGGCCAGTTCTTCGAGGCCAGGGAAGTATAAAGTAAAAGGTGGTGAGCAAATTAATAGATTTAGGGTTAAGTACAACATTTTCTCGTATGTAGACATAGAGAATTATAACCCGACTGTGCACCCTCGTACCCTCGATACCGAGGATGCAATGCCCTTTTATACGAAAGCCATCATAGAAGGCAGAATTAGGTTCTCTTTGCCCCCTCTACTTCTCTAGTTCCTTTCTCATTTCCACCTCTTCCCCGAGCAATGTTGTCTTAATGTCTTCAGGATAATTATGGGGGTCCTAAAGCTTAATAGGCGTCTCGGGGCAAATGTTGGGCTGAACGATATCCTTTTTTGTTATTTCCTCTTGAGAGTCATGCCTCAACAACACTTCTACCTCAAAGCCAGAGACCCATCCATATACCTCGTAACTCATCTTCCTGACATGGACAAGGGGTACTAGGATGACTTACTCATCTTCAAGGGATCTTGGCAGAGGGGTGCCGGTCCCGAGTACAACGGCTTGTTATGTCCTTTGGAATGGAGAACGACAAATACGTCGGCTTTTTCTGGTCTATTATTTTATTTTCGAGATTTTCTACGTCTTCATGACTCACTCCCCTCTCTTTTTGTTTGTGCAAACATCTCCCCTCGGGAAACAGCTCTTCCACCTCGGTCGTTGGTGAACTTTGCGAACCTAGTCACTGTTTGGAGATTCACTGGCGACGACGGGCTCGACCGGGCTGCCCACATCCTCCTGAATTACACTCCCGAATATAAAAAATTTTCACAGCTTCCCCAGCTTTTCGAGCCTTCACGGTGGTCTGAACTCTTCGATCAGGCGGTGAGGCAAGAGGTCGAGGAGAACTTGGAAGAAGACCTTGATCGGGCTTCGGAGGCAGAAGTAGAGGGTGAAGTTGAAGAGCTCGGGGTCAGAGAGCACTTGGTTCCTTTGCACGCAGAGGTGGGGACTTCGAGGAGAGATTTGTGGCCAGACTTTCAAATCCTACAATCTCTAGACGCCGAGGACGCCCTCGAGGTAGCTATGTCCAGCACTCCCCGCATTGATTTAGGGTTCCTGAGGCAGAGGCAAGCCCTCACTGCCGGGAGGGGACGAGGATTGACCGGTGGGGCCCCATCTACAGGGACCAGCGCCCCCCATCCTCAAGAGTCGTCAGTCGGGGTCAAGTGCGTGACCGGGATCCTCAGGTAGAGGAGGAGAGAAGGGTCAAACATAGGCACGACGGCCTTGGCAGGGGATCCAGGGCCCCNCTTTCTCATTTTGTCATTCCGAATTTCTCCAGAGAGCCCTTGCCTGAATCTTCGTCGGAGATCTCTTTCCTTCCGTTGTCNTTCCGCTCAGCAGCAAAGTGGGAGAGGCTGTGGGTTACCTCCTACTCCTCAGCAACAACAGCAATAGCAGCAACAGCGGCAACAACAGACTCCTCCTCCTCTTCCGCAGACAGTGGAAGCCGCGGANTTTAAGGTCAGCAGACCCATTCTTGCTTCCAAACATTCTGGAAGGAATCGATTCAAGTTTTCCAGAAAAACTTTTTTTTACATTATGGTGAGTCCCAATATCTTCCTTCTCTTCGCCCTTCTGTCTCTTTTGGTTTTTCGATAACGGGAGGTGTTTTCTGGTTGTCATTCAGCGACCAATCCTCAGGAAGCCTCCTTGGGGATCTTCGTGGAAAAGACCTCCACCATTTTTTATCTATTTTTGGAGATGTCTCGTCGTCGCCCTGCCCTAGAGAATCCTCAGGCCAGTTCTTCGAGGCCAGGGAAGTATAAAGTAAAAGGTGGTGAGCAAATTAATAGATTTAGGGTTAAGTACAACATTTTCTCGTATGTAGACATAGAGAATTATAACCCGACTGTGCACCCTCGTACCCTCGATACCGAGGATGCAATGCCCTTTTATACGAAAGCCATCATAGAAGGCAGAATTAGGTTCTCTTTGCCCCCTCTACTTCTCTAGTTCCTTTCTCATTTCCACCTCTTCCCCGAGCAATGTTGTCTTAATGTCTTCAGGATAATTATGGGGGTCCTAAAGCTTAATAGGCGTCTCGGGGCAAATGTTGGGCTGAACGATATCCTTTTTTGTTATTTCCTCTTGAGAGTCATGCCTCAACAACACTTCTACCTCAAAGCCAGAGACCCATCCATATACCTCGTAACTCATCTTCCTGACATGGACAAGGGGTACTAGGATGACTTACTCATCTTCAAGGGATCTTGGCAGAGGGGTGCCGGTCCCGAGTACAACGGCTTGTTATGTCCTTTGGAATGGAGAACGACAAATACGTCGGCTTTTTCTGGTCTATTATTTTATTTTCGAGATTTTCTACGTCTTCATGACTCACTCCCCTCTCTTTTTGTTTGTGCAAACATCTCCCCTCGGGAAACAGCTCTTCCACCTCGGTCGTTGGTGAACTTTGCGAACCTAGTCACTGTTTGGAGATTCACTGGCGACGACGGGCTCGACCGGGCTGCCCACATCCTCCTGAATTACACTCCCGAATATAAAAAATTTTCACAGCTTCCCCAGCTTTTCGAGCCTTCACGGTGGTCTGAACTCTTCGATCAGGCGGTGAGGCAAGAGGTCGAGGAGAACTTGGAAGAAGACCTTGATCGGGCTTCGGAGGCAGAAGTAGAGGGTGAAGTTGAAGAGCTCGGGGTCAGAGAGCACTTGGTTCCTTTGCACGCAGAGGTGGGGACTTCGAGGAGAGATTTGTGGCCAGACTTTCAAATCCTACAATCTCTAGACGCCGAGGACGCCCTCGAGGTAGCTATGTCCAGCACTCCCCGCATTGATTTAGGGTTCCTGAGGCAGAGGCAAGCCCTCACTGCCGGGAGGGGACGAGGATTGACCGGTGGGGCCCCATCTACAGGGACCAGCGCCCCCCATCCTCAAGAGTCGTCAGTCGGGGTCAAGTGCGTGACCGGGATCCTCAGGTAGAGGAGGAGAGAAGGGTCAAACATAGGCACGACGGCCTTGGCAGGGGATCCAGGGCCCCTTCCGCTCAGCAGCAAAGTGGGAGAGGCTGTGGGTTACCTCCTACTCCTCAGCAACAACAGCAATAGCAGCAACAGCGGCAACAACAGACTCCTCCTCCTCTTCCGCAGACAGTGGAAGCCGCGGAGTGGAATCCTCGAGCCACTGATCACATGAACCGAGTGATCAGGGTCGACGACTCCATTTTGCAGGACCCCCATGTCGCCAATGCAGTGAGTGAGACGCTGCATTTCGAGGCCGACATGGTGGCTCATAGGGGGCGATCAACGAACGTGTTGTTTCGCTCTATCATCCANAAACAGCTCTTCCACCTCGGTCGTTGGTGAACTTTGCGAACCTAGTCACTGTTTGGAGATTCACTGGCGACGACGGGCTCGACCGGGCTGCCCACATCCTCCTGAATTACACTCCCGAATATAAAAAATTTTCACAGCTTCCCCAGCTTTTCGAGCCTTCACGGTGGTCTGAACTCTTCGATCAGGCGGTGAGGCAAGAGGTCGAGGAGAACTTGGAAGAAGACCTTGATCGGGCTTCGGAGGCAGAAGTAGAGGGTGAAGTTGAAGAGCTCGGGGTCAGAGAGCACTTGGTTCCTTTGCACGCAGAGGTGGGGACTTCGAGGAGAGATTTGTGGCCAGACTTTCAAATCCTACAATCTCTAGACGCCGAGGACGCCCTCGAGGTAGCTATGTCCAGCACTCCCCGCATTGATTTAGGGTTCCTGAGGCAGAGGCAAGCCCTCACTGCCGGGAGGGGACGAGGATTGACCGGTGGGGCCCCATCTACAGGGACCAGCGCCCCCCATCCTCAAGAGTCGTCAGTCGGGGTCAAGTGCGTGACCGGGATCCTCAGGTAGAGGAGGAGAGAAGGGTCAAACATAGGCACGACGGCCTTGGCAGGGGATCCAGGGCCCCTTCCGCTCAGCAGCAAAGTGGGAGAGGCTGTGGGTTACCTCCTACTCCTCAGCAACAACAGCAATAGCAGCAACAGCGGCAACAACAGACTCCTCCTCCTCTTCCGCAGACAGTGGAAGCCGCGGAGTGGAATCCTCGAGCCACTGATCACATGAACCGAGTGATCAGGGTCGACGACTCCATTTTGCAGGACTCTCATGTCGCCAATGCAGTGAGTGAGATGCTGCATTTTGAGGCCGACATGGTGGCTCACAGAGGGCGATCAACGAACGTGTTGTTTCGTTCTATCATCCAGAATTTCCTGGTGGTAAGTTCATCTTTGCTTCAGTCTATTTTAGCCGCTTTTCTTTTTAGTGACATGCCCTTTCCTTTGCAGGCCACCCAACAGATTTTTATAATAGCGGCGCGGTATCATGGGGCTAGGATAGACCTTCAGCGGGTTCGAGAGCAGAAGGAAGAAGCCGAGGGAGCTCTCGCCAGTGCTAAGGAGGACGTAGCTACCAGGGATTCCACCCTTGCGGGGCAGGCTAATCAAATCGAGCAACTCCTCAAGGATGCCGAGTTGGCAAAGGTCGGCGCTGAAAAGCANTCTCGTATGTAGACATAGAGAATTATAACCCGACTGTGCACCCTCGTACCCTCGATACCGAGGATGCAATGCCCTTTTATACGAAAGCCATCATAGAAGGCAGAATTAGGTTCTCTTTGCCCCCTCTACTTCTCTAGTTCCTTTCTCATTTCCACCTCTTCCCCGAGCAATGTTGTCTTAATGTCTTCAGGATAATTATGGGGGTCCTAAAGCTTAATAGGCGTCTCGGGGCAAATGTTGGGCTGAACGATATCCTTTTTTGTTATTTCCTCTTGAGAGTCATGCCTCAACAACACTTCTACCTCAAAGCCAGAGACCCATCCATATACCTCGTAACTCATCTTCCTGACATGGACAAGGGGTACTAGGATGACTTACTCATCTTCAAGGGATCTTGGCAGAGGGGTGCCGGTCCCGAGTACAACGGCTTGTTATGTCCTTTGGAATGGAGAACGACAAATACGTCGGCTTTTTCTGGTCTATTATTTTATTTTCGAGATTTTCTACGTCTTCATGACTCACTCCCCTCTCTTTTTGTTTGTGCAAACATCTCCCCTCGGGAAACAGCTCTTCCACCTCGGTCGTTGGTGAACTTTGCGAACCTAGTCACTGTTTGGAGATTCACTGGCGACGACGGGCTCGACCGGGCTGCCCACATCCTCCTGAATTACACTCCCGAATATAAAAAATTTTCACAGCTTCCCCAGCTTTTCGAGCCTTCACGGTGGTCTGAACTCTTCGATCAGGCGGTGAGGCAAGAGGTCGAGGAGAACTTGGAAGAAGACCTTGATCGGGCTTCGGAGGCAGAAGTAGAGGGTGAAGTTGAAGAGCTCGGGGTCAGAGAGCACTTGGTTCCTTTGCACGCAGAGGTGGGGACTTCGAGGAGAGATTTGTGGCCAGACTTTCAAATCCTACAATCTCTAGACGCCGAGGACGCCCTCGAGGTAGCTATGTCCAGCACTCCCCGCATTGATTTAGGGTTCCTGAGGCAGAGGCAAGCCCTCACTGCCGGGAGGGGACGAGGATTGACCGGTGGGGCCCCATCTACAGGGACCAGCGCCCCCCATCCTCAAGAGTCGTCAGTCGGGGTCAAGTGCGTGACCGGGATCCTCAGGTAGAGGAGGAGAGAAGGGTCAAACATAGGCACGACGGCCTTGGCAGGGGATCCAGGGCCCCTTCCGCTCAGCAGCAAAGTGGGAGAGGCTGTGGGTTACCTCCTACTCCTCAGCAACAACAGCAATAGCAGCAACAGCGGCAACAACAGACTCCTCCTCCTCTTCCGCAGACAGTGGAAGCCGCGGAGTGGAATCCTCGAGCCACTGATCACATGAACCGAGTGATCAGGGTCGACGACTCCATTTTGCTGGATCCTCATGTCGCCAATGCAGTGAGTGAGACGCTGCACTTCGATGTCGACATGGCGGCTCACAGGGAGCGATCAACGAACGTGTTGTTTCGCTCTATCATCCA
>CAUOFW020004258.1:140002-184202 GCA_963454935.2 Ilex paraguariensis
GGACTTTCCAATAAAGAGTTATGATGAAATTAGCGAAAGGTAGTCTGCCGGACAGATTTTTGGACAGTGTAGACACTACTTCGTAATATGGACATAACTCCTTCCTCCTAGTTCCGATTGAGATGATTCAAGGTGATATGGAATCCTAAGAGAGAGCTCTACAAATTTCATGTTTTAAGTTTTGAGAGATATGGACTGCATCAAGGTCGAAATCGAGCTTGATGTTACAGCCAGTGCACTGTTCATCCCTTTTTCATTCTACCAAATTCAAACACACATCACTACACATATCCCCATTTTTACAACAATTATTTACTATATATCTATATACATATATAAAAGAAAATGCGGGGTGTTACAAAACTCCTTAAGAATGATGCACAACACTCCTCAATCACAGGCAGTCATTAATAGGGTGAACAACAATGGAGAACGAACAGGGAAAAAAGGAAATAGGGTGAACAACGATGGGCCTCAATCATAGGCAGTCATAAATATTAAAATCCACATCCCAAATACCATTCCTGTATTTGAAATTTAATACATAAGAAAAAAAGGAAAAAATTGAAGAATAAACAGGAACAAAGCTCTCTCAGAACTTTCATCGAACAAGTGGTGAGTATATATAAAACTTAGAGCCATGAAACACATTCTATCAAACCGAAAGCACCTAAGTATCAATAATCAACTAAAGTGCAGAATAAAAAAGGGGAAACTAAAAAAAACAACAAAATATAGATGCTTTCTTTGAAGGAATTAGAGCATTTCATATGGATATCTTGAAATAAACTTACCTTGTCGATGAAGTTCTGTGGTGAATTGAATTTCGGAGAATAATATGAAGTCCTCTGCCTAGGGAATGAAGCCTTGCCCTCTTAGTCTTAGGCGGTTTGTAAGGCCAATATTATGAGTGAGATTTGAGATGGATTCCATGTGATAGAGGCGTGATATATTGGGAGAAAAGGGAGTGAGAGAGAGACGTGAGAGAGAGGGAGAGGCAGAAGTGAGAGAGAGAGGCGTGAGAGAGAGGCTGAGTTAGGCGGGAAATGGTAATTTAGTACTCACTGTTGACCGTTTGATCAAAATTTTTGAGATGATCTGAACCGTCTTTTATATTGAGATTATATTGTTCGTTGGGTGTATTTATGTTTTGTCTCAAAACGATCTGAACCTCTCTTTGTCTCTGGATTCAAACTTAGCTCTACTTTATTATATATGTACTAGTCATTGCCCGTATCTGAAGGCACTATGTTACTTATAAAATTTCAACACACAAAGATAGGATGTTTGAATAATTTCAACACATAACTATTAGATTGGTTTTGAATATTTTTTATTGGTGCAATTGATATCTTATTCTTTTTGTATTGGTCACTTATTTTTTTTTAATTACTGATTAACTTGGGCTTTGAATTTTTTTTTAATTTTCTGAGAACTATAGGTTTTCATACAGTAGTGATTTATTTTTTGTATGAATAATAACTTGATGATTTTATTTGTGGATTATAAAGACAATTTAAAATTTATTGATTGATAAGAAGTAAGAAGTAAACATCAACCATCGATACTAAGATGTGTGATAAGAAGATCTACTTATAGTGTACTCTAGGTATGAATCAGTTTGTAATAAGAAGGACAAAAAATTATATAGTAAGTATATAATGATTTTTAATGAAATATTATACCAAGGGTTTTGAAAAAATTGATATACTAAATAACTTACATATCCAAAAATTGTGACATTGTTCATTTGGGTACTGGTTTTGTGTTGTAGTGACAGTGTGTATGCGGTTATTGAGGTTAAATGTTAAAATGTTAAACTTTAAAATATAAGCACTAAACTTAGAGATATTATATATTTTATTTGTGTTTAATAGAAATATTTTTAATTTTATGCAAAGTTTTATCGTAAAATTAGAAATTAAACAAAACCAACCTAAATCAAGGTACAAGCAATACACTTTTAACATATAACATTTAACAACAATCAGTTAATGACAATACATTCACAACTAAACCACACAAACATTAAAAATTAAAAACAATAAACTATTGTTAAAGCATACACCACTAAACCAACACAAAAAAAAAATCATCAATATTCTTAAACACACATAAATGTTAAACATTTGCTAATTGCACAATTATAAAAATTAAGCATAAAATATTTGATAAATACCCACATAATCAGTTTGTCATCTTCCATAAAGCACACACCTTCAAAATTCCAACTAATAGGAATTGAGTACTTTAAGCCTCACATGAGGCTAAACTCCACTTATACAATTTATGCTAGAAAGTAAATAGAGAGAAAAGAATTGGTTATAAGCAATTGGTAATTCTAGCATTAGTTATAGATATAGACCCCACACATGATCTAATAAATGTGTCAAAGATGCCTTAAAGTTATATGAAGAAGAAGAATTTTCAGAAAAATTCTGGGTTTATAATATTATTTTTGAAACTTAAGGAATAATAATGATGTTTCTAAAAATTAAGGGGTAAAAATGTAAATACACTAAAATTATGGGGGTATAAATGAAATTTGAGATCGTCTTCCTTGCTTTCTTTTCCCGACGACAGGAAGCCATTATTGACAATTTTAAGATGTGCATTTTTTGTTTGTTTATCCACTTGAACTATTATTTTGAATTGTTATTATTAAAAATCCATCAATATAATTCAACTGTAGGTGGATGGTGGATGGTGGATGGTGGACGGGGGCGGTAGCAATGGAGAGGAGCAAAGGCGGTAGCTTACATCGCTTGGGCTGTGGGCGATATCTATGCATCAATTTCACACCTATTATTATATCAGCCAAGTTGCTACACCATCAAACAAATTACTTAATGACTGGCCAAAACCCAAATGGGGTGGTAGTATTTTTTGTCACTCTTTTTTCTTATTTTATTGATTTATGCGAGACTGATGGAACTTGCAGCGTTTGTTTCAATTGCATGGTAATTGTACCACTATCAATATATACACATATTCACACTTACCAGAGATTGAGAGATTATCAGCGAGAGTACTTTCAGAAGTTAGATCACTGCCAATACAATTTGGATGGAAGAGAGTGGATGGTCGGAGTGAATAAGTCCAATGAGTCTCTAGATTATGTCGTGCGGCGCTGAAGAAGGTCTGTCTATCATTGGAGTCTGTACAGAAAGATGAGAGACTGAGAAGGATGACAATGATTTTTGAGAAACTAAGAGAAGTGAGACAGTTAATAGGAGAAAGAGAAAGAGTTTGGGCTGTGTGTTAGATAAAATGGGTGGCATGTGGGTGTAGTTAAATTGGGTGGGATTCAGGGGCAGAGCCACCCTTGGACTAGGGTGGGCACGTGCCCCCCTCAAATTTTATTTTATTTTTGACATTAGATATATATTTTTTAAAATAAAATTTAGACATATTTAATTGTGTCCATCTTATTATTATATTATTGTGATATCGATTAAGATAGACGACTATTTAAATATTAATTAATTTTTAAATAATGTTATTGAAACTAATACATTATGATATTAAATCTAATAGTGAGTCTCTACATTTAATAATGTCTACTATCCATCTAATGGTCACAATCCATTGAGTTCCTACTAATTAAATTTTGAATTTTTTTTTGCTCAAGATATAAAATTAAATTTCAAATTAGATGCAATTACTATTATTCTTAAATTTTTAGACACAGACATGTCCGAATAATTTTTAAACATATCGCGTTTATTTTTTCTAAATTATAACATTATTTTATTATTGTATAGAAATGAGCGTCATAATGTAATAAATTATAGGGTAATAAATGAAAAACTGTTATTACTACTTTTTATATAGAAAAAAAATATTTATTGATATCATTGATTTGTAATTCATTTAAATGATAAACAATAATAAGATTTAATTATAAAATGATAATAATTAGTCTCATACAAAATTTTAATTAATTTACTTTTATTTTTTGTTTGTTCATTCCATGCAAATTGTTTTTTAACCTTTTATGTTTAATAAATTTTTACGCATAATTTTAGTAAATATGAATTTATGAATTTCTATGGTCAATTGAAAAAAAAAAATTAAATAGCATTAGATCTAATTTGATGACATAATTCAATGCACTCCTTTGATTGAAAATAGACTTCATCTAACATTGAAAATTACAACTAAAATAACAGTTATATTAAAATAAGTCATTGGTAACATTGATAAAAAAATAATTAAAATTTATTAATGTGCCCACCCTAAAATATTTTTCTGACTCCGCCCCCTGGTGGGATTTTAGTTTTGTGTGGGATGTGTTATAAGCCATTGGATTAAGTTTGATGAATTTAGATGAAATATAAATCATTTAATTTAAAATAAATTCAATCTGAGTTGTTATTGTATTTTTTCAAATTTAAGATAGAAACATATGAGAGATAGAAGTGTAGGGTCTTACGATAAACGGTTTTTTCATGGGCGGGAAAAAAAAATTCAGGACTAACTGTAGACCGTTAGATCAAAATTTTTGAGATGATATGAATCGTCTTTTATGTTGGGATTACGTTGGCCGTTTGATGTGTGTATATTTTGTCTTAAAACGATCTGAATCTCTCTTTGTCTTTTGGATTCAAACTTCGTTCTACTTTATTATATAGATATGTGTGTGTGTGTGTATATATATATGAGTTCTAATAAACTAAAAACCTAAAATTTAGGAAATTCAAAACGCATAATAAAGCTTCTCCATTTTTTTAGGAATATATTTTAAAATTTTTGGAAACTTTTAAAATTTGACAACTAAAATTAAGAAATTTTAATTATCTTATCTTAGAAAATACTAAAATCAAAGAATTTTGATTTTACATTAAATTTAATTTGGTTACGTATATATGTGTTAATATATATATGCACACACAAACATATAATACTATAAAGTCACACTGAGAAATAAAGTTTTTATTACTCCTATGTTGTTTTGATATACTGTATTGATACACTTTGAAGGGTTTATGAAATTAAAATATATCAAAATAGTATAGAAGCAATAGAAACTGGGGTTTAAAAATTACACAAATTTAAATTGCACCAATACCGTGTATCAAAATAGTGTAGGAATAATAGAGACTAGATTTCATAGTTTGAATTCGTAGTATGCATATGTATCTATAATATAAAATAGAGCGGCTTCAACAAGTCAATCTAACAGTTTCAAATAAACTCATTAAATAACCACCAATATCTCTCTCAAAATCATTCATATTGAATTTTGTCTTCCTCTTCACACTCTTTACTGTCTCTCTCTCTAATAGTGGCAATGGGAGGTGGGGTCTGGGGCAACCCTAAAAAAATACTTTTTTTTCAGTTATATATGTTTTATATATTTTTTTGGATTAATTGGACCCACTATAATGATTTGTAAAAAACAAAATTAATTAGGTCAAACAAGTTGGGTATTAGAACAAAAAACAAAAATAAAAATTTCATACCAAATCTCTTAAAATTAACAAACTAAAATTGATTTCTTAAAGTATTAGTATTCTATAATATAAAATAGGGTGGCTTCAACAAGTCTATCTGACGGTCTCAAATAAACTCATTAAACAGTCACCAATATCTTTCTCAAAAATATTCATATTGAATTTTACCTTCCTCTTCTCACTTTTTACTCTCTCTCTCCCTCTCTAACAGTGGTAGGGGGAGGAGGGGTTTAGGGCGACCTTGAAAAAAATACCTTTTTGTAGTTATATATGTTTTATATATTTTTTTGGATTAATTGGGCCCACTATAATGATTAATGAAAAACAAAATTAATTAGGTCAAACAAGTTGGGTATTAGAACAAAAAAGAAATAAATTCATACCAAATCTCTTAAAATTAACAAACTAAGATTGATTTCTTAAAGTATTGGTATGATTTGTTGAAGTTTCATTTGGGTCAAAAATTGTGGAATATATTGTAAAAAATGACTAAAATATGGAATTTGTAAGAAGATTAAAAGTTATAAAATATTGCTTTTATTTGTGTCAAATAAATTATATAATTGATCCTTGATATATAGATGTTATCTTATTAATTTTTTTCAAATAAACCCTTTTTATGTTTAAAGAATTTTTAAATATCAAATTTGATATAAAAAATATAAATATATCACATTATTTTTATCTATTATACTCAAAGTGTGTCCACCCTAGATTATTTTTGTGGCTCTGCCACTACTCTTAAGGATCTTCACTACTCACTTCTTCAAATTAATTTGTTGGTTTACGTTACATCGTACCTTCAAGCACGAGTTACCCCTAGTATATATATATATATATTACACACATATGTACGTGACCAAATTAAATCTAAAATCAAAATTCTTTGATTTTAGTACTTTCTAATATAAGATAATTAAAATTTATTAATTTTAGTTGTCAAATTTTAAAAGTTTCCAAAAAATTTGAAACATATCCCTAAAAAAATAGAGAGGATTTATTATTAGTTTTGATTTTCCTAAATTTTAGTTTTTTTTATTAGAACTCCTATATATATTTAGGAAACTTATTTACAATAAAATGGTATTCAAGTCTTTCTATGTCTTAATTGAACTTTTTCACAAAATATTTTTTCCTATGTATTTTTTGACAATTAAGTCCAATTTCATGTACTAGTTTCCAAAGGCCCCATAAACCTATGATTTCTTGCAGCCCACATAGTAATTAAAGGGGAAAAAAAGGAGGCCGGTACATAATATTAGAACTATTAGGGAAAAAGTACCACTTTTGAAAACATCAATAAAAAAGTTCACATACTATAGTTAAAGTCCAAAATATCCCTTGTTGAAGTTGAAAAGTTTTCTAACCGTCCAAGAAAACCTTAAGAAGGAATGGGAAGAGACAATAAGTTTCACACGCCTCCATGATTGCCACTAAAATTGCAAGATGTGAATATAAAAAATTTGAAATTCAAACGGGGTTCATATAACTTCTCCAAAATCCATTCTCTCAGCATTTACATTACAAAAAATGGAAAGAAATCCATTTTATTGAGGGGTTTCACTATGAAGAACTCAAAAAGTCGATATCCACTGTGAAGAACACACACAACATCCATCGTTGAGGAACAAGTGTTACACTATGAAGAACAAATACGAGCAACATCGTTGCAATTTTTTGGAAAACGAGAGTTTCACTGTGATTGTGACGCCCCTAAAACTGAGAGTCCTTTATCAACGTTAATCACCCATCAAATTGCGGAAGTATCCGTGATCAACTCACAACCCGACATGACGTCATTAGCATCCCCTTAACCGGGATCACAAAACACGAAGTTTGGACAAAGTCTCCCTTGTACCAGACACTCCCAAACACATAACCTGTGTATATTTAATCACATGACCCCATCCGAGGTCCAATATACCACAATTTATACTCTATTATTGTCCATTTACATCATTTGTATAAAATGACACAAAGCCCGAAAGCATGACAAATTATTCTTAAAATTTCAGATTTTTGAAAAACCTACCGATAGGTTTGCATAGTTCTACCGGTAGGTTTTGTCAACTGGAAAAGTTCTACAGCAGAAAAAGTGACGTTTTACCGGTAGGTTTTGCCCACTGGACCACATCTACCGGTTGGCATGTTTAAAACCTACCGGTAGGTGTGCCCAAATTTGCTGTTTCACCTGTTTTCAATTTTCAATCCACTTCAATCCACTGTACATCCATCAAACACATATATAATGAAGTTTTTCTCATTAAACATGGTCCATACAAATTCTGTTACATTCATTTCCCTGAATTTACATGTCAAAACTAAGTTTTCATACTGATTTTACAATAACTCAAAATAAAGTCACATCTTGGCTTTTCTTCATCTTTAAGCGCTCGAATGAGACCCATCCACTAGAGTATATTCCGTACCTAAAATATTTTCCCATAAAGGGTGAACCACGCTCAATAAGGTATCTCCTAAAGAGGATACTTCCTAACCTAGATGCATATGAAATGTTCACATGCAACATTTAACAAGCAACAACCATCCCAAACAGTAACATGCAATTCAATGTTGGAATTCTACCATGACATGCCATGAAATGAGATGAGACTCACTCAATCACTTCAACCCAAGCCCTCACCGGCTCTCACAACACAATGCAATGCCAATGTGTAATAAATCTGTCATTGATGTTATACCTCCAAAGACTATTTTTTTATAAAACAAAATCATGTGTCTTTGTTGGGTAGTGGAGTTTTCGTCTCTCACCGCTGGTTCTGCACATCGATACACTTTTTTGGACTTGCACTGACGGAAGTGTATAAACCAGTAACTGGGTCTTGTACACGAGAGAGTATCTAGCTCTTCTTGCTATACCCGATACAAATTTTTCATGCAAACCTTGCGACTCTGTTGAACCTTGATCCAACTATACCGAGTCTACTTGTCAACCACCAAGGATGGTGATTGACCCAACAATATGCACACACACCCACACTCATGCCTCATTCCCATGAATGTGATGCCTCTGTGCATCTATGCAATATAATGAGCAATTGCANCCACTGTACATCCATCAAACACATATATAATGAAGTTTTTCTCATTAAACATGGTCCATACAAATTCTGTTACATTCATTTCCCTGAATTTACATGTCAAAACTAAGTTTTCATACTGATTTTACAATAACTCAAAATAAAGTCACATCTTGGCTTTTCTTCATCTTTAAGCGCTCGAATGAGACCCATCCACTAGAGTATATTCCGTACCTAAAATATTTTCCCATAAAGGGTGAACCACGCTCAATAAGGTATCTCCTAAAGAGGATACTTCCTAACCTAGATGCATATGAAATGTTCACATGCAACATTTAACAAGCAACAACCATCCCAAACAGTAACATGCAATTCAATGTTGGAATTCTACCATGACATGCCATGAAATGAGATGAGACTCACTCAATCACTTCAACCCAAGCCCTCACCGGCTCTCACAACACAATGCAATGCCAATGTGTAATAAATCTGTCATTGATGTTATACCTCCAAAGACTATTTTTTTATAAAACAAAATCATGTGTCTTTGTTGGGTAGTGGAGTTTTCGTCTCTCACCGCTGGTTCTGCACATCGATACACTTTTTTGGACTTGCACTGACGGAAGTGTATAAACCAGTAACTGGGTCTTGTACACGAGAGAGTATCTAGCTCTTCTTGCTATACCCGATACAAATTTTTCATGCAAACCTTGCGACTCTGTTGAACCTTGATCCAACTATACCGAGTCTACTTGTCAACCACCAAGGATGGTGATTGACCCAACAATATGCACACACACCCACACTCATGCCTCATTCCCATGAATGTGATGCCTCTGTGCATATATGCAATGTAATGAGCAATTGTAATGTCAATATTATATCTATATGTAATGAATGTCATATGAACTATTTCTACCATATTTCAACACATGACATGGATGATTACATCCTAAGCACATAATCTCCATAAATCATCACAATGCCAATATATTACAAGCACATATCAACATTTACATTTTCAATTGTAAATCACATCATAAGCAAATGATTTAAATTTACCACATCATCCAAGTATGTTATTTTAATTTCATCAAAATAACAACTTCAATCATTCAAGGCATTTTATGTCACGCCCCAAATTTCCAAAAACCCGGGGAGTGAGTGTAAAGGAAGAAGAAAAGTAAATGAAAGGTCATTAGGTTAGATAAATTGGTTTCTCATTCATTTCCCATGTTTTTCCAAAGTTTTTTCAAGCAACTTTTCTTTTATTTTTAGCCTATTTCTTCAAGGTTTCTAAACTCCTCCCTTTGACATCATTCCCACCTATTTAAAAGGTGTTTTACACACTTAACAAGTCTTTTAATTTTTTTCATAAAATTTTGACATAACCTCCTTTGTTTCCAAGCCTTTTTCCCACCTAATATTCACAATATTTCATATGCATTATTATATCACAATCCACCATCACTCGGTGGCCAAAACTCATGTAAATTAAACATACATCTCTTATTCTCAACATATACATCTAATTGCCCCAATATACAAATATGATACTCATTAAATAAAGACATCCCAAACATCAATTGAGTTTACACTCTTACATAGTAAAATGTTTCAATACCTTTAATCCACTACTTTTTCAAACTAGAATACAAGTCATTTGGGCTTATGCCCATACATACAAAATATGCCCGTGACCAAATATACATTCAAGTCCCTTTCCTCTCCTTCCTCTAAGACTTCCTCAAGTTTCAAGTAGCAGGAGTTTCATCTGTAATATGATATCCCACGAATGAGTCAGCTCAACTGCTGGTTTGACAAAGTACTAACGCTAGGAACAAATTTAAGGCATGACATGTGCAAGTGCACATTTTTAAAAGGTACAACCCCATGATCTCTCAATGCTATGCAATGTCAATATGCATGACACACCCATGCAATTCTATGCCACCCATGTCTCGCTTCACGGTCCGCCCCCGTCAGCCCGCAAGTACTGTTATTGGCCAGATTTTAGATTTTTCACCACATGATCTACACCCTCATAGTGCATATCACCAAGTGCTCAACCCACACTATGTTCCAAGGATTCATGTATGTCAAGATGCCATGATTTTTTTCAATGTAAATTCTATGAAACTTTTCATCAAATACTTTATCTACATGAATGTGAAGCACCATTCAATGGATTAAACATATGATCATGTTTCATATTCCTATGAAACATTTCATCAAATACCTTATCTACATAAATGTGAAGCACCATTCAATGGATTTAAACATATGATCAAACTTCATATTCATTACTTTCACAATTTCTCAAAGAAACTACAAATACACAAACTACCAACTCATGTAATAAATCATAACTCTCAAACCACAAGAGTTTCTCTACATGAACATAAGTTATAATATAATAATCCAACACATAAGCAATATACACCTTCACCATAGCAACAAATTATCAAGAAACTCAAAGAACACAAAAGTACTTAAAGCACTAATTCTAAGTTTTCAAAGCAACTACCAACTAAATGATTTTCTAACATCAAGTAAATACCTAAATCATTCAATCAACACCTAGGAAGGCAAGAAAACATAAATCTATTCCCAACTTAGTAAAATATCATACCTAAAATAATTTTTCTCAAACCAAGAAAATTGTGTTCGCTTTATAGTCGAACCGATCAATGAGAATATAGCTCTTGTTGAGAGGAACAACTTCTTAGAAGGAAGTCTTGCAAGAATCTTGGCCTGGGAATAAGTTTTGGTGGCTTGAAACTAGAAGAACCTAGGGTTTTTCTTTTCTTTTCTTCCAAAAACGTGTAATGACCCTTACCAGCCCAAAAACACTGATATTTTTACACTAAAGGGCTGTACTTATAGTGGAGGGTAAAGGTGTAAAAAGACCCTTTTGCCCTTGATGAATCCAGGACCCCATTACACTACAACTCGCCCCNAACCCATACTAAAAATTACAAATTATCATTTTACCCTTTTTCATAAAAAGTTCAAATTTTTTCGGGTTTTACATTCTTCCCCTCTTAAAAGAATTTCATCATCGAAATTCACATGCATATGCACATTCAACCACATGCATATACAATAGTCATATAATACTAAATGGCTATAAGAATGTACCTTCATCCTCGAATAAGAAAGGATTACTGGTAGTTATAGTGTGCACACACTCCCATGTCGCCTCCTCCACACCTCGATGCTGCCACAACACCTTCACTAGCCTCATAGCCTTGCCTTGCAAAACCTACTCTTGGCTATCTATGATACACACCGGTGCCTCTTCGAAGGTACCATCTACATCAGAGCATAGNTTTATTTTAATCAAAGTTTTTAAAATTATTTTAAATAAAAATTTTCAAAAATATATATTTTCGCTAGTGGCCAGGTTTGTCCGGTCCAACTTAGGCCACCCGGGATACCCTTTTTGTCAAATTTTTGAAACTATTTTTGTTTAGACTCAAATTCGTACAGTAGGTGTATTTTAACATTCTAAGCATGTTTATTTTCTACGACGTACTTAAATTATGCTGTTAAACATGACTTATACCTAAATAATGCATATATAGTATCCTACCAGTAAATGGTGCATGAATAGTGCTCTACTGGCAAAACTGAAAAATTTATCCTTACTTTTCAAATCTCTACATTTTATCAAACAACTCATGTAACACATAACATGCCTAAAATTTCCCATTTCTCAAGAAATTACATTAAGCAATTTCTACATACCCAATTTAAGATAAAATTATTCTACCCATTTTCAATACCCATTTAACCAAATCAACAACAATAGGCAATTGTTAAAAAACATCTAACAACCTATCCTTTTCAATACCCATTTCATATTTCAAGCCTAAGTTGGAAATAAACCTAAGTAGGAAGAAAATCCTACCTCTTGAAGAATAAAACGAGTAGTAGAACACTTCAAGAACACCACCCAAGGTCAACCCTGAATTTTTCAAAAATTCTATTTTTGAATCTTCGGTAAAATTCTTCATTTTTGG
Organism: Ilex paraguariensis; assembly: GCA_963454935.2. Lineage (NCBI taxonomy): Eukaryota > Viridiplantae > Streptophyta > Magnoliopsida > Aquifoliales > Aquifoliaceae > Ilex > Ilex paraguariensis. Next base: position 152,525 of record CAUOFW020004258.1, read on the forward strand.
AATGGTTGCTTAGCTCTCGTCGAGGAGAACAACCTTTGTTCTTAGTTTGAGTCGATTTGTGCAACGAATCTCTATAGATCGCAGAAAGAAGGTGGATCTCTCCTCTTTTTCCCTCTCTTTTCTTCCAACGTAAAGTCCCAGCTGATGAATAGGGGAGAAATCTGATTTCTCTCCCCTATTTAAACCCTTTAATTGCTTGATCCATGTCGCGCCACATGTCCCTAATCCTGGGTCCGTTTTCATCTCGAAAAGATTAAATTTCGCCCCGGTTCAAGTTCAAAATATTTTTATTTCAACTTGCTTTAAATTATTTTTCAACTTTCAAAATTTTATTAAAATTGACAAGATAACTAGATTTTGCAAGAAGAACCCAATAGTGAGATCTGTTTCATCATCCGAGTTTTAGAAAAATTTAAGTTTTCAACCCATACTAAAAATTACAAATTATCATTTTACCCTTTTTCATAAAAAGTTCAAATTTTTTCGGGTTTTACATTCTTCCCCTCTTAAAAGAATTTCATCATCGAAATTCACATGCATATGCACATTCAACCACATGCATATACAATAGTCATATAATACTAAATGGCTATAAGAATGTACCTTCATCCTCGAATAAGAAAGGATTACTGGTAGTTATAGTGTGCACACACTCCCATGTCGCCTCCTCCACACCTCGATGCTGCCACAACACCTTCACTAGCCTCATAGCCTTGCCTTGCAAAACCTACTCTTGGCTATCTATGATACACACCGGTGCCTCTTCGAAGGTACCATCTACATCAGAGCATAGAAACATGGAACACTGCGTGAATACCTGATAAATTTGGTGGCAACGTCAACTGGTAAGCAACTGTACCAACCCTCTCGAGTACTTCGAAGGACCCAATATACCTCGACAACAACTTTCCCTACTTTCCAAACCTGACCACTCATCTCTTGGGCATCAGTTTCAAGAAGACACGATCACTAATCCCAAACTCTAGAGGTCGTCGACGTCTGTCGGCGTAGCTCTTCTGTCAGCTCTGAGCTGTAAGAAGATGTTTTCGTATTAGGTTCACCTTCTCCGAGGTGTCTCTAACTAAATTCGGGCCCGTAGAGGGTCTCTCTCCAAACCCCATCCAAAAAATTAGAAAATGACATGGCTTCTCATAAAGTGCCTCATAGGGTGTCATCTGCATGCTCGTCTGATAACTATTGTTGTTGGCAAACTCTATTAAGGGTAGGTGTTCTTCGCAACTACCCTTGAGATCTATGACGCATGCTCTTTACTCATCATCTCTATGCACTCCATGAGATATTGGTCCTTGAGATCTAGGTCCACCTTCTCTGTGCTCATTATCAACTATGTCCCCATAGCCCACTAGAAACTCTCCCAAAAATGGGCTGTGAACTTGGGATCCTGATCCGATAATATAGATACGGGCACCCCATGCAACTGGGCAATTTCCTGTATATACAACTTGCAGAATTCCTCTAGAGTGAAGGTCATCCACACTGCCAAAAAGTGTATCGACTTTGTAAGCTGGTCCATTATAACCCACACCGCGTCATGTCCCTGCGATGTTCGTGGCAAGTGTGTCACAAAATCTATCGTGACGTGCTCCCACTTCCACTTGACCATCTCCAAAGGCTAGAACAACCCCACTGGTCTCTGGTGCTCAGCCTTGACCTACTGATATGTGAGACATCGGCTAACAAACTCTCCAACGTGCCTCTTTATCCCACTCCAGTAGTACTGACAACGAAGAACATGATACATCTTCGTGCCACTGGGATGCACAATAAAACGGGAGCAATGGAACTCCTTAAGGATCTCCTCTCTCAGATCCACAAACTGGAAAATCATAACCAGTCCCCTATACCGAAGACCACTATTCATATGAATGGCCCAGCCCTCGTCACCTGTACCAGACTATACCCGGTCCCTGATAGATAATATCTCTGTGTCCTGTCCCTAGGACTCGATCACCCTGCTCAGTAAGTAAGGCGTAGCCAACAAACTCCCCAAAGTGACCTAAGCCTAACTCCTGTAGTGTAGTCCGAACTACCCCACAGTCTCGAGCATCTGTCTCTTTCGAGAAGCCACACTAGCCAAGACTCCCCTTGACTTTCGGCTGAGTGCATCAGCCACCACATTTGCTTTACTGGAACGATAATGAAAAGTGAAGTCATAGTCCTTTAAATACTCCATCCACATACGTTGTCCATGTTGAGGTCTCACTGTGTAAAGATATACTTCAGATTCTTATGGTCCAAAAATACCTCGAATTGCTCACCGTATAGTGGCGCTAAGCATTCAAGACAAAGATAATGGCTGCCAACTCCATGTCTTCTGTGGGGTAATTCTACTCGTGGTTTTTTAACTGCCGAGAACCGTAAGCCACCACCCTCCCGGACTGCATCAAAATACAACCAAGTCTATTTTTGGAGGTATCACAATACACTGTGTACCTCTGTCCCCTCTTTAGGACTATCAGTATAGGAGCTGAAGTAAGCCTCCTCTTCAACTCTCAGAATGCCTTCTCGCACGAATCATCCCACTGAAACTTGAACTCCTTCTAGGTCAATCTTATCATAGGTGCAGCTAGTCAGGAGAAGTCCTCAATGAACCTCTTGTAATACCCCACCAATCTCAAGAAACTATATATCTCAAAGACTGACTTCAGCCTCTCCCAACTCATAACCGCCTCAACCTTCTTTGGATCAACTGACACACCCGAAGCTGACACCACATGTTCCAAGAATTTCACCCCCGTGAGCCAAAATTCACACTTGCTGAACTTGGTGTAAAATTGGTGGTCCCTCAAGGTTTGGGGAACAACCCTCAGGTGACCCTCATGCTCCTTCTCATACTTGGAGTAGATCAAGATATCATCAACAAAGATTGTGACAAAATGATCTAGGTAGGGTTGGAATACCCTATGTATTAGATCTATGAATGCCGCCGAGGCATTCCTTAATCCAACAGACATAACCGTGAACTCGAAATGCCCATATCGCGTCCTAAATGCCGTCTTAGGGATATCTACCTCCCTAATCCTCAACTGATGGTAACTCGTGCTAAGATCTATCTTGGATAGACCGCGCCCCTCTCAGTTGATTAAACAAATCATCAATATTTGGCAAAGGGTATCTATTCTTGATAGTAACCTGATTCAACTGTCGATAATCTATACATAGTTGAAAAGTCTTATCTTTCTTCTTGGCAAACAATACCAGTGTGCTCCAAGGTGAAGTGCTTGGTCTAATGAAACCCTTGTCCAACAATTCTTGCAATTGGATCTTGAGTTCTTGCAACTCTTCTGGCGCCATTCTATGCGGAGTGATAAAAATAGGAGATGTATCGGGGTACAAGTCAATAGTTAAGTCTATGTCCCTACGTGGAGATAATCCTGGTAGTTCGTCCAAAAAAATATTCTCATACTCACAAATCACCCGATGCAGACCCAACTCTTGTCTCGCCACGTCCTCTATGGTAAGGCTTGTTAGTCAATCCATTAACTATCCGTACTATCGAGATTCATACACAGCTTGGGGTAAAACATCATGCTTTTCTCCCTAGAACTTGAAATAAACACCCTTTGGTGTATAGACAGTGGCTCTCTTACGATCACAATCAATGACAACCCGGTGTGTCATCAACCAGTCTATCCTAAGGATGACATCAAAATCTGACATGTCCATGACCTAAGGTCCACGGTGAGTAGAATTCCTAAGATCTCTAATTCACAATTCTGACATATCTGATCAACATTCACCCTAGTCCCTAAGAGAGAACTCACATGCAAAGACTCTTCCAAGGTCTTGACCTTTAGGCCCAAGTTTCTCACACATGATGCAGGTATAAATGAATGTCATGCACCAAAGTCAAATAACACTCTAGCCCATAAGCGAGATAGTAGAAATATACCCTGAATAACTGACAGATCTATTGGCTCAGTCTAAGAAGTGATGACATAGATACACCCTTGGATCCCTGAAGTCCCTGCCTGTGAGCCTTGTCCTCGGCCTCAAACCATGCCCTGACCCAGTTGGCCTGATTGCGGAGTCCCCGCTCGTGAAGTAGTAGGGGCTTGTGCAGCACCTTGAAATTTATACTCGATTTTCTGGCCCATGGTTGGGTAGAGAGGAACAAAATAAGTTTGTGCATGCCCCATCGATGACTAGGACTGAGATTCCTCATAGCTCTGAGATCTCTACCTCTAACGACAATCCCACTTCATGTGCCCTAATTAGTGGCAATGGAAAAATGCTTGTGGGCTTGCCTGGTTAGAAGCCCTGAAGTGTCTCCCACTTTAGGGGGATTGGCCTTGGCCTTGGTAGCCATGGCATTATCATTGAAACCCTAGTGGGGGCGGAAGTCCTTTGCTTCTTCTACGAACTAGAAGAAGAGGATTGACCCTCATTCTTCTTATCCTTAGCACCCGACTCCCAGATGCTCCTTGCATTGTCGACTTCTCTCTCAATGGTCATAGCCATCTCGACCATCAAATCTAAATCTTGTAGGCGGTGGCCCACAATTTTTCCCTAGATGGATAATTTCAAACAATCCTTAAACCTTCTCACTTTGGCCACGCATGTGGCTTCATAATCGTCAGCGAAACGGGCTAATTTCATGAATTTAGCCACGTATTCCATCACCATCATTGTCCCTTGTTTCAAATCCAAGAATTTCTGAGCTTTCCCATGGCGAACCGTCAATGGGAATTACTTGCCTATGAAGAGCTCTTGAAACTCTCCTCATGTAATCACCTTTGAGTTCTTTGAGACCTTTGCCCAATCCCACCACATATTGGCTTCTCCTTCTAGCTGGAATGTAGCTAGCCTTATCTTAGTAGTGGCAGAGGTGTTCTCCATAGCCTCTAAGATCTTATCGACATGCTATAACCAATGGTCGGCCACTATCGAATTCGCCCCTGCCATAAAAAGTCGGACGCTTGTGTGCCTTAAACTTTTGGAGGTTACTTGAGCCGCCTTGGCTCATATTAGCATTAGCCTGACCAAAGGTAGCCGCCATCATGCCAATAGTCTCCATAAAGGCTTGTTGGTCAAAGGTCAGTGATGGTTGGTTGTTGTTTCGTCCACCACCTCGACCGCGTCCTCTTCCTCTATTTGTTATCTACACACATGTCAAATAGCAATAGAGCATTTACTTCATATCCCAAGATAGGGATCAAGTTCAAACTTTGAAATTTCTCTCCTTGTCTCACAAGTAGAGCATGTGCCACCAAGTAGTAGACATCTACATCCTAAACCTTCCAGTTCATTATTTTTCGACCCCCAAGGTTATGTTCTCTAACCTGGTGACTCTTTTTCATATACATTTTACTATGCATATAAGTCACATACACATAGCACATAACATGTAGCATTTAATGTATATAACATAAAACACAATGAATGCAATGGTCTAGACCCATCCCTATCAAGCCCTAGTTAAATTGTATACATAAGCTCTAATACCAAGTTGTGACGCCCCTAAAATCGGGGGGTCCTTTATCAACTATTGATCACTCATCAACCCGTAGAAGTACCTGTGATCGTCGTACAACCCGACATCACGTCATTAGCATACCCTTAACCGGGATCACAAAACACGAAGTTTGGGTCGAGTCTCCCTTGTATCGGGTACTCTCAAATGCATAACCTGTGTACATTTAATCACATGACCCATTTGAGGCCTAATATACCATAATTTATACTCCATTATTGTCCATTTACATCATTTGTACAAAAGGACGCAAAGCCCAAAAGCATGGAAAATCATTCTTAAAATTTTAGATTTTTGAAAAATGTACCGATAGGTTTGCATAGTTCTACCGGTAGGTTTTGTCCACTAGAAAAGTTCTATCGCAAAAAATGTGACGCTCTACCAGTAGGTTTTGCCCACTGGACCACATCTACCGGCTCAAAACCTACTGGTAGATGTGCCCAGATTTGCCTATTTCACCTGTTTTCAATTTCTAATCCACTCCAATCCACTCTATATCCATCAAATACATATATAATGAAGTTTTTCTCATTATGCATGGTCCATACAAATTCTGTTACATTCATTTCCATGAATTTACATGCAAAAACTAAGTTTTCATAATGATTTTACAATAACTCAAAATAAAGCCACTTCTCGGCTTTTCTTCATCCTTAAAGGCCCGAATGAGTGCCATCCATCAGAATATATCCCACACTTGATATATTTTTCCATAAAGGGTGAGCCACGCTCAATAGGGTATCTCCTAAAGAGGTTATTCCTCAATCTAGATGCATATGCAATGTCCACATACAACATTTAACAAGTAAAAACCATCCCAAACTAGAACATGCAATTCAATGTTAGAATTCTACCATGCCATGAAATGAGATGAGACTCACTCATGCACTTTAACCTGAGCCCTCGTCGGCTCCCATAACACAATGAAATGCCAATGTGTAATAAATCTGCCATTGATGTTATACTTCCAATGACTATTTTTTTATAAAATAAAATCATATGTCTTTATTGGGTAGCGGAGTTTTGGTGTCTCATCACCAATTTCGCACACCGATACACTTTTTTGGACTTATATTGACGGAAGTATATGTAAACCAAAAATCGGGTCTTGTACCCGAGGGGGTATCTAGCTCTTCTAGCTATACCTGACACAAGTTTTTCATGTAATCCATGTAACTCTGTTGTACCTTGGTCCAACTATACCGAGTCCACTTGTCAACCACCAAGGATGGCGATCAACCCAATAATTTGAACACACACCCACACTCATGCCTCATGCCCATAAATGTGATGCCTCCGTGCAGATGCAATTTAATGAGCAATTATAATGTCAATATTATGTCCCTATGTAATCAATGTCATATGAACTATTTCTACCATATTTCAACACATGTCATGGATGATTACATACTAAGCACATAATCTCCATAAATCATCGCAATGCCAATATATTACAAGTACATATCAACATTTACATTTCCAATTTTAAATCATATCATAAACATATGATTTCAATTTACCATATCATCCAAGCATGTTATTTCAATTTCATCAAAACAACAATTTCAATCATTCAAGGCATTTTATCAAACACCCATACATGCCTAAAATTTCCCATTTCTCATTAAGTAATTTCTACATACCCAATTTAAGATAGAATTTATTCTATCTATATCTAATACCCATTTCACCAAATCAAAAATATAGGCAAGTGTTAAAATGCATCTAACAACCTACCCATTTCATATTTCAAGCCTAAGTTGGGAATAAACCTAAGTAGAAAGAAAACTCTACCGCTTAAAGCGTAAAACGAGTAGTAGAACCCTTTAAGAACACGACCCAAGATCAACCTTGAAATCCCCAAAAGTCCAGTTTTAAAATCTTTGGCAAAATTCTTCCTTTTTGGTATGGTCGCTTAACCCTTCAAGAACACGACCCAAAAGTCTCGTCGAGGAGAACAACCTTTGTTCTTGGCTTGAGTCGATTTGTGCGACGAATCTCCGTAGATCGTAAAGAAAAGGTGGAGCTCTCATTTTTTCCCTCTCTTTTCTTCCAACGTAAAGTCCCAATTGATGAATAGGAGAGAAACCTAATTTCTCTCCCCTATTTATTCCCTTTAATTGTTTGGTCCACGTCGCGCCATATGTCCCCTATTCCTGGGTCCGTTTTTTCCCTGAAATGATTAAATTTTGCTCTGGTTCAAGTTCAAAATATTTTTATTTCAACTTGTTTTAAATTATTTTTAAAATTTTATTAAAAATTTTATTTTTTGGTCATCCGAGACCCAACTGCCTCATAAAATCGCAAAAAATCTAACTATTTTGGAATTCAACAAAAATTAATAAGATAACTAGATTTCACAAGACAAACCCAACGATGAGGTCCGTTTCATCATCCGAGTTCTAAAAAAATTCAAGTTTTCAACTTGTACTGAAAATGATAAATTACCATTTTACCCTTTTTCATAAAAAAATTAAATTTTCTCAAGTTTTACAGTAATAACAGATAAAGGCTGGTTTGTTCTTCCATCATCTTCATCAATCATGTACACCTTGAAGTTTTGGGCTTTTTTTGTAGTAGACTTGTAAGACCCTGTATTAAAATTAAAGAATGATAATATTATATTAATAGTTCTCCTAAGGTGACTAAAATTATGACAGAAAATTAGAATCATTGTTGAAAAATTGGTTATGAAGTTTGAGTTTTAAATGTATTGACTTTTACTGTAAATTGAGTTTTGGAGATGTTTGAAGTTGAGAATGGTGGCTAAGTAATTTTATAAATATGTTAAGAATTTATTTATATTTTCTTTAGGGATTTATCCAATTAGATGTTGGATTATGAATGATTTTATTTATTTAATGGTACTTTAGTATATTCTCATGGTTGGATGTTATATAGATAGTTAATACATTCCAGAGTGGATTTTGAAGCGTTACAAAGTTGGTATCAAAGCTTAGAAATTAGTTTTTACATGAGAGCTGTAGGTTGCGGATTAATCACTAGAGATTTTGGTGTTGGTTGAAAGGAAATTTAGATTTAAATCTTTTGGGATTTATATGTTTGAGTTAACATAGGTTGATTTTAGTTATGTTATTGGTTATTTCAATTTATGGGTTTTAGCTAGCTTAGGGGAATTGATACTAAATTTTGGGATTTATATTCTAGCTACCTGTCATACCGCTAAGGACTATTTTAGGAAACTGATAGTAGTTTGTTTTTGTTTAGTAAATGAGCTAGGCTTGAATCTTTTGGAAATTGCATGTGTATGAGTGACATGAGTAGGTGTGGATGATGCAATGCAATCTGATCTGTTGAGCATAAATGGAGGTCCTATCACCCGGGTGAAAGCGAAAAGGATGAAGGAAGCATTGAACGGGCTGATTCAAGACATATGGGCTGATTGTGCAAATTCAAGCATGAAGACTGCGTTTGGCAGCTTTTCTACTGTCGCATGTGTGGGCTTTAAGGGGAAAAGGTCTCAAGTTTATTTTAATGTAATTCAATTCCAACAAACCTGATTAAGTGGCTGTGTGAGCTTATTTAGGTTATTTAGGAATTTTGGGCTGATTACTTGTTTTAAGCCCAACTTTAGTTATTCCTATTTAGACTAGGATTTGTTTTAAGGCTTTATATACACATATAAGACCTAGGAAAAAAGGACAGAACATATTTTTTATGAGTTTTGTGAGGTTTCTACCTTATTGTTCTTCCAAGAACTATTCCAAGAACTTATCAATAATTAACCTTTCTTGTGGTGTTCATTGATTTATCACTCAATCTTGAGTGTGGCGTCTTTCTCTTGAACTTTTAACCTTGGGTTCTTGTTTCTTGAAAACATTGGGTCTAGGGTTCTTAGTTCTTATAATCTGGTTTGTGAACTTTCTTGGAGAGTCTTCAATCAATTTGCCTGTGGGTTCTTGAATTCGTTTAAGATTTGGCATCAGTTGGTATTAGAGCAAGACTATTGGGGTTCACATCATTATATATTGTCTATCCCCTATTTCATTGATAGAACACCTATTTATAGGCTGGCCATTACAAGGAAACAAATCCTAATCTACTAAGGCAACAAATCCTAATCTACCAAGGAAACAAATCCTAATCTACTAAGGAAACAAATTCAAATCTGCTAAGGAAACAAATCCTAATCTAAATAGGAATAAATAAAGACTAAAATTTGTAACCCTTTGTCTCAAAAATGCCCTTGAGTGAATACTGTCACGGGTACTATAACATGAACAGTACCATGCTATAGTACTTATTCTAAACCCTAGTTCAAATAAAATAATAAGACATATGTGGGCTAAGTATCCTCAAACCCACTTATTCTAAACTAATAATAAAAATTCTATAAACAAATCGAAAAGTTTAACAACAAAAGGCCCTATCTCTAAGTCATGTCTTCATGTCTTCCACTGCTTGAATCAAGTGGATCAAAATTGGTTCTCCTTCTTTCAAGCCCATCTTGAGTGTTGGGATCTTTCTAGCTTTCATCCCAGATGGATTGCACCAATCCTTGCATTGCTTCCTTGATCTTCTTGGCTTTTGATCATGTAATTGGCCCATCTGGACATGCAAAGGATCTTTAAGAGTAGGCCCACCTTGGCTCTCATCATTCCCCCTTTCCTCAAAAATATTTTTCCTCAAATCTTTGCCCACATCTTAAGGAGAAAGATCAGAAACATTGACGGTAGGAGGAAAAGAAAAAAAAATTCAGAATTTTCTCTTCTTATTTTTTTTCTGCTCTTATGGTTTTTTTTTTTTGGACGAATTTTTTTTTTCACCAACTGATTTGATCACAAACTAGATAGTAAACAATTGAAAAAACCCTAACAATAACTCAAACCCTTGAACAATGAATTTTTTTTTTGTAACCCTAGAACAATGAAGCCTTAGAATCAATTATTCAAGGGTTTGAGTTATTTTTAGGGTTTTGTCAATTGTTTACTATCCAGTTTGTGATCAAATCAGTTGGTATCAGAGCTCTCGGGTTTGTCTTCTCAAATCAGGTTGGTTATCTTTGTTTTTTGCGCATATAATCTAACCAAGTTAGGGTTTCTTGATGTTGTTTGGTGTTTCTTTTTCTATTTATGCACATCTATTTAAAAAAAAAATACATCGTACTGTTCATCGTTACTGTTCATCGCGACTGTTCATTGTGATTTTTTTTTGTTTTGCTTGATTTGGGGCGTGACTTGCTGCTGGAATTTCAGTTGTGCTTTTCTATAATTTTAATATCAATTAGGGTTGCATAAAAAGGGCAAAATTGAATACATAACTTGCTTGTGAATTGATTGTGAAGTTTGCTGCCCAATTACGTGTAGTTTGCCCTTTTTGTGATTTGATATCAAGGAAAAAAAAAAGGAAAAGAGAAAAAAAAAATGAAAAAGGAAAGAGANTCCATTTACATCATTTGTACAAAAGGACGCAAAGCCCAAAAGCATGGAAAATCATTCTTAAAATTTTAGATTTTTGAAAAATGTACCGATAGGTTTGCATAGTTCTACCGGTAGGTTTTGTCCACTAGAAAAGTTCTATCGCAAAAAAAGTGACGCTCTACCAGTAGGTTTTGCCCACTGGACCACATCTACCGGCTCAAAACCTACTGGTAGATGTGCCCAGATTTGCCTATTTCACCTGTTTTCAATTTCTAATCCACTCCANTAACCCCTTTCTTGATCCATTTGTTGCTTTCGAATCATTGTTTCGCTTGGTTTTTGTCGAATTCGTTTTTCTTTGCTTCGTTGAGTTTTTTTGTTTCTTTTTCGTATTATCATTGTTATTCTCTATTTTTCATTGTNCTCATTATGCATGGTCCATACAAATTCTGTTACATTCATTTCCATGAATTTACATGCAAAAACTAAGTTTTCATAATGATTTTACAATAACTCAAAATAAAGCCACTTCTCGGCTTTTCTTCATCCTTAAAGGCCCGAATGAGTGCCATCCATCAGAATATATCCCACACTTGATATATTTTTCCATAAAGGGTGAGCCACGCTCAATAGGGTATCTCCTAAAGAGGTTATTCCTCAATCTAGATGCATATGCAATGTCCACATACAACATTTAACAAGTAAAAACCATCCCAAACTAGAACATGCAATTCAATGTTAGAATTCTACCATGCCATGAAATGAGATGAGACTCACTCATGCACTTTAACCTGAGCCCTCGNAGGAGGGTGGTACTGATGTGCTATTCACACTTCGGGCTATGCAACAATAGTTCGAACATATGAATATGAGATTTGATGATATGAGAAATCAGTTAGAGGAGCAAGCAAATGCGATTAATGAAATGAGAATGAATGAGGGAAAAATAGATGATGGTCGTGATAGGCGTGAGGCACCGGTTGAGAGGAGGCAGAATAGGCGTCATCAAAATAATATCGAAGATAACCAGTGGGATCTTGGTGATTACTTCGATGACCAGGGCACATTGATTGGGTTTGACCATGGTAGAGGTGGTCGTGGAGGTGTTAGAGATGTTTATCAAAGAGATGGGAATTTGGGTAGCATTAAGATGAAAATCCCAGCCTTTCNGTGCAGATGCAATTTAATGAGCAATTATAATGTCAATATTATGTCCCTATGTAATCAATGTCATATGAACTATTTCTACCATATTTCAACACATGTCATGGATGATTACATGCTAAGCACATAATCTCCATAAATCATCGCAATGCCAATATATTACAAGTACATATCAACATTTACATTTCCAATTTTAAATCATATCATAAACATATGATTTCAATTTACCATATCATCCAAGCATGTTATTTCAATTTCATCAAAACAACAATTTCAATCATTCAAGCCATTTTATCAAACACCCATACATGCCTAAAATTTCCCATTTCTCATTAAGTAATTTCTACATACCCAATTTAAGATAGAATTTATTCTACCTATATCTAATACCCATTTCACCAAATCAACAATATAGGCAAGTGTTAAAATACATCTAACAACCTACTCATTTCATATTTCAAGCCTAAGTTGGGAATAAACCTAAGTAGAAAGAAAACTCTACCGCTTAAAGCGTAAAACGAGTAGTAGAACCCTTCAAGAACACGACCCAAGATCAACCTTGAAATCCCCAAAAGTCCAGTTTTAAAATCTTCGGCAAAATTCTTCCTTTTTGGTATGGTCGCTTAACCCTTCAAGAACACGACCCAAAAGTCTCGTCGAGGAGAACAACCTTTGTTATTGGCTTGAGTCGATTTGTGCGACGAATCTCCATAGATCGTAAAGAAAAGGTGGAGCTCTCATTTTTTCCCTCTCTTTTCTTCCAACGTAATGTCCCAGTTGATGAATAGGAGAGAAACCTAATTTCTCTCCCCTATTTATACCCTTTAATTGTTTGGTCCACGTCGCGCCATATGTCCCCTATTCCCGGGTCCGTTTTTTCCCTGAAATGATTAAATTTTGCTCCGGTTCAAGTTCAAAATATTTTTATTTCAACTTGTTTTAAATTATTTTTAAAATTTTATTAAAAATTTTATTTTTTGGTCATCCGAGACCTAACTGCCTCGTAAAACCGCAAAAAATCTAACTATTTTTGAATTCAACAAAAATTAATAAGATAACTAGATTTCACAAGACAAACCCAACGATGAGGTCCGTTTCATCATCCGAGTTCTAAAAAAATTCAAGTTTTCAACTTGTACTGAAAATGATAAATTACCATTTTACCCTTTTTCATAAAAAAATTAAATTTTCTCAGGTTTTACAGTGATAACAGATAAAGGTTGGTTTGTTCTTCCATCATCTTCATCAATCATGTACACCTTGAAGTTTTGGGCTTTTTTTGTAGTAGACTTGTAAGACCCTATATTAAAATTAAAGAATGATAATATTATATTAATAGTTCTCCTAAGGTGACTAAAATTATGACCGNATTAGAATTGGAGTTGTTTCAATGCAGGGAGGTCGTCCTTTAGCTTATTTCAGTGAAAAGCTAAATGAGGCAGCCTTAAATTATCCGACTTATGATAAGAAGCTTTATGCATTGGTGAGGGCGTTAGAGACTTGGCAACATTATCTTTGGCCCAAGGAGTTTGTCATCCACACTGATCATGAGTCTTTGAAACATTTGAAAGGTCGAGGTAAGCTGAATAAGCACCATGCTAAATGGGTTGAATTCATTGAGACATTCCCCTACGTTATCAAATACAAGATGGGGAAAGAGAATGTGGTTGCTGATGCTTTATCTCGAAGGTATGCTTTAGTTTCCACTTTAAATGCAAAGTTGCTTGGTTTTGAGTATATTAAGGATTTATATGCTATTGATTCTGACTTTGCTAATGTGTTTGATGCTTGTAAGAGTTCGGGTTTTGGTAAGTTTTATAGGCATGATGGGTTCTTGTTTCGAGAGAATCGATTGAGTGTGCCTAATTGTTCGATGCGTNAGCTTAGGGGAATTGATACTAAATTTTGGGATTTATATTCTAGCTACCTGTCATACCGCTAAGGACTATTTTAGGAAACTGATAGTAGTTTGTTTTTGTTTAGTAAATGAGCTAGGCTTGAATCTTTTGGAAATTGCATGTGTATGAGTGACATGAGTAGGTGTGGATGATGCAATGCAATCTGATCTGTTGAGCATAAATGGAGGTCCTATCACCCGGGTGAAAGCGAAAAGGATGAAGNTGAGTTATTAGTTAGAGAAGCACATGAGGGTGGTTTAATGGGACACTTTGGTGTTAGGAAAACCTTAGATGTGTTAGTTGAACACTTTTTCTGGCCACATGTGAAACGGGATGTTGAGTGAATTTGTGAGAAATGTGTTGGTNATCACCCGGGTGAAAGCGAAAAGGATGAAGGAAGCATTGAACGGGCTGATTCAAGACATATGGGCTGATTGTGCAAATTCAAGCATGAAGACTGCGTTTGGCAGCTTTTCTACTGTCGCATGTGTGGGCTTTAAGGGGAAAAGGTCTCAAGTTTATTTTAATGTAATTCAATTCCAACAAACCTGATTAAGTGGTTGTGTGGGCTTATTTAGGTTATTTAGGAATTTTGGGCTGATTACTTGTTTTAAGCCCAACTTTAGTTATTCCTATTTAGACTAGGATTTGTTTTAAGGCTTTATATACACATATAAGACCTAGGAAAAAAGGACAGAACATATTTTTTATGAGTTTTGTGAGGTTTCTACCTTATTGTTCTTCCAAGAACTATTCCAAGAACTTATCAATAATTAACCTTTCTTGTGGTGTTCATTGATTTATCACTCAATCTTGAGTGTGGCGTCTTTCTCTTGAACTTTTAACCTTGGGTTCTTGTTTCTTGAAAACATTGGGTCTAGGGTTCTTAGTTCTTATAATTTGGTTTGTGAACTTTCTTGGAGAGTCTTCAATCAATTTGCCTGTGGGTTCTTGAATTCGTTTAAGATTTGGCATCAGTTGGTATTTGAGCAAGACTATTGGGGTTCACATCATTATATATTGTTTATCCCCTATTTCATTGATAGAACACCTATTTATAGGCTGGCCATTACAAAGAAACAAATCCTAATCTACTAAGGCAACAAATCCTAATCTACCAAGGAAACAAATCCTAATCTACTAAGGAAACAAATTCAAATCTGCTAAGGAAACAAATCCTAATCTAAATAGGAATAAATAAAGACTAAAATTTGTAACCCTTTGTCTCAAAAATGCCCTTGAGTGAATACTGTCACGGGTACTATAGCATGAACAGTACCATGCTATAGTACTTATTCTAAACCCTAGTTCAAATAAAATAATAAGACATATGTGGGCTAAGTATCCTCAAACTCACTTATTCTAAACTAATAATAAAAATTCTATAAACAAATCGAAAAGTTTAACAACAAAAGGCCCTATCTCTAAGTCATGTCTTCATGTCTTCCACTGCTTGAATCAAGTGGATCAAAATTGGTTTTCCTTCTTTCAAGCCCATCTTGAGTGTTGGGATCTTTCTAGCTTTCATCCCAGATGGATTGCACCAATCCTTGCATTGCTTCCTTGATCTTCTTGGCTTTTGATCATGTAATTGGCCCATCTGGACATGCAAAGGATCTTTAAGAGTAGGCCCACCTTGGCTCTCATCATTCCCCCTTTCCTCAAAAATATTTTTCCTCAAATCTTTGCCCACATCTTAAGGAGAAAGATCAGAAACATTGACGGTAGGAGGAAAAGAAAAAAAAATTCAGAATTTTCTCTTCTTATTTTTTTTCTGCTCTTATGGTTTTTTTTTTTGGGACGAATTTTTTTTTTCACCAACTGATTTGATCACAAACTAGATAGTAAACAATTGAAAAAACCCTAACAATAACTCAAACCCTTGAACAATGAATTTTTTTTTTGTAACCCTAGAACAATGAAGCCTTAGAATCAATTATTCAAGGGTTTGAGTTATTTTTAGGGTTTTGTCAATTGTTTACTATCCAGTTTGTGATCAAATCAGTTGGTATCAGAGCTCTCGGGTTTGTCTTCTCAAATCAGGTTGGTTATCTTTGTTTTTTGCGCATATAATCTAACCAAGTTAGGGTTTCTTGATGTTGTTTGGTGTTTCTTTTTCTATTTATGCACATCTATTTAAAAAAAAAATACATCGTACTGTTCATCGTTACTGTTCATCGCGACTGTTCATTGTGATTTTTTTTTGTTTTGCTTGATTTGGGGCGTGACTTGCTACTGGAATTTCAGTTGTTCTTTTCTATAATTTTAATATCAATTAGGGTTGCATAAAAAGGGCAAAATTGAATACATAACTTGCTTGTGAATTGATTTTGAAGTTTGCTGCCCAATTACGTGTAGTTTGCCCTTTTTGTGATTTGATATCAAGGAAAAAAAAAAGGAAAAGAGAAAAAAAAATGAAAAAGGAAAGAGAAAGAATTGAATTAAGGCTAATCAGTTTGCTTTAGGGCTGATTTGTGTTGAGATTTGAACAAAAATAATCAAAAGTTACTTATTCTGATCATTCACGCATTTGTTATCCCAAAACAGGTCATCCTATTTGATTTAACCCCTTTCTTGATCCATTTGTTGCTTTCGAATCATTGTTTCGCTTGGTTTTTCTTTGCTTCGTTGAGTTTTTTTGTTTCTTTTTCGTATTATCATTGTTATTCTCAATTTATGATATCTTAATTTTGGTCCTTCCTTCGATATTTGTGTCTCATTAAGTTGATGTGCGTTGTGGGAACGGTTGGTTTTTGGTGGAGTTTTGAGTAGTTTGCGAAATAACGACAAAGGTGAAATATTTGAGTGGTAAAAGGTTGAGTGTGTGAGCTTATCTTAAGAAAAGCCAATAAAAGTGTAAACACGAGGGTTAAGTGACATTGAAATGAGTAAAACACGTGAGGGAGTGTTTGTGAGATTATTTCTAGCATTGTTTTGCAGGTTATATAAAACATGACTTCCAAGGATAAAGGAGTAGCTGAGGAGGGTGGTACTGATGTGCTATTCACATTTCGGGCTATGCAACAATAGTTCGAACATAGGAATATGAGATTTGATGATATGAGAAATCAGTTAGAGGAGCAAGCAAATGCGATTAATGAGATGAGAATGAATGAGGGAAGAAGAGATGATGGTCATGATAGGCGTGAGACACCGGTTGAGAGGAGGCAGAATAAGCGTCATCAAAATAATATCGAAGATAACCAGTGGGATCTTGGTGATTACTTCGATGACCAGGGCACGTTGATTGGGTTTGACCATGGTAGAGGTGGTCGTGGAGGTGTTAGAGATCTTTATCAGAGAGATGGGAATTTGGGTAGCATTAAGATGAAAATCCCAGCCTTTCAAGGCAAGAATGATCTGGAGGTTTATTTAGAGTGGGAAAAGAAAGTGGAGTTAGTGTTTGATTGCCATGACTATTCAGAGGAGAGAAGGTGAAACTAGTTGCAGTGGAGTTTACTAATTATGCGGTAGTATGGTTGGATCAATTAGTAATGAATAGGAGGAGGAATAGAGAGCGTCTGGTTGATACTTGGGATGGAATGAAGAGTATTATGAGGAAGAGGTTTTTCCCTTCTCATTATTATAGAGACTTGTTTTAGAGGTTGCAGGGGTTGACTCAGGGGTCCAGAATTGTTGAGGAGTATTATAAGGAGATGGAGATAGCCATGATTCAGGCTAATGTAGAGGAGGACTAAGAGATGACCATGGCACAATTTTTGCACGGTTTGAACTAAGATATTCAAAATGTAGTTGAGTTGCAGCATTATGTGGAGATGGAGGATATGCTACATGTGGCGATGAAGGTTGAGAGGCAACTCAAACGGAAGGGTTCCACTCAATTTAGGCAGAATTCGGGTTCTTCATCTTCTTGAAAATCGAATTCTAGTTGGAGCAAGAAAGAAGAGAAATAAGATTCTAAGGGTAAAATTGAAGCTTTCAACAAAGGCAAAGACCCAGAGGCTAGCAAGGAGCGAGGTAAATCTGATTCTCAAACTTCTAGAAATAGAGATATAAAGTGCTTTAAGTGTTTGGGCAGGGGGCACATTGCATCTCAATGTCCAAATAAACGTGCTATGTTTTTGAGGGATAATGGTGATTTTGAAACTGAAAGTGAATTTGATGAGGATGTGGAGAGTAAGGGGAGTGAAGGAGAGGAATATCTAGTTGAGGGTGAAATTTTGGTCACGAGGCGTGCCTTGAATGCACAAGTGAAGGAGGAGGACAACGAGGCACAACGTGATAACATCTTTCATACTCGCTGCCATATCAACAATAAGGTATGTAGTGTTATCATTGATGGTGGGAGTTGTACTAATGTTACTAGTACCTTGTTTGTTGAGAAACTTAATTTGCCTACTATTAAGCACCCTACTCCTTATAAGTTGCAGTGGTTGAATGAATGTGAGGAGGCTAAGGTGAATAGCTAGGTATTAGTTTCATTCTCCATTGGGTGTTATGTCGATGAGGTTTTGTGTGATGTAGTCCCAATGCATGCTGGTCATTTGCTTTTGGGACGTACTTGGCAGTTTGATAGGCAATTTATGCATGATGGATATAGAAAAATAGATATTCTTTTGTAATGCATGACAAACCTATAACACTTGTACCGTTAACACCTAAACAAGTGCATGATGATCATTTGAGGAGTTTGTGGGAAGAAAAAAGAGTGATAATGAAAAAAAAGAGGGAAATAGAGTGAAAGTGAAAAAAAATGAGGGAAAAAATAGAGAGGCTGCTGAATCTTCGAGTGAAAAGAGTGAGAGTTCACAAAAGCAAGGGAGGAAAAATATGAGTTTTTATGCAAAAGAACGAGAGGTTAAGGGAGCTTTTTATTCCAGGCAGCCGGTGACTATACTTATGTATAAATAGGCCTTTCTGAATACTAACAAGCTTAACCCTACTTTGCCTAGTGTTGTTGATTCTCCTTTGTAGGAGTTCAATGATGTTTTTCCCGAGGAAATCCCAAAAGGCTTGTTACTAGTTAGAGGGATTGAACATCAGATTGATTCATTCCTGGTGCAATGATTCCCAATCGTCCAGCTTGTAGGAGTAATCCTGAGGAGACGAAGGAGTTTCAAAGGCAAGTTGAGGAGCTGATGTCAAAAGGTCATGTAAGGGACAACTTGAGTCCTTGTGCAGTTCCAATGTTACTTGTGCCTAAAAAGGATGAGACTTGGAGGATGTGCATCGATTATCGTGTCGAGAATAAAATAACGGTAAAGTATCGTCATCCCATTCCTAGACTTGATAACATGATATATGAATTGCATGTCACTTGTTTGTTTAGTAAATTTGATCTGAAATTTGGTTATCATCAAATTAGGATGAGAGAAGGTGATGAATGGAAAACGACATTTAAGACTAAATATGGTTTATATGAATGGCTAGTATTGCCTTTTGGTTTAACCAATGCACCTATTACGTTTATGCGTCTAATGAACCATGTTTTGCGTGCTTTTATTGGTAAATTCGTTGTCATTTATTTCGATGATATCTTGATTTACAATAAGAGTGTAGATGAGCATGTTGAACATTTGAGGCTTGTGTTATGTTGTTTGTGTAATGCTAAGTTATTTGCTAACATCAAGAAATGTTCATTTTGTACTAGTCAGATTATTTTCTTAGGATATGTTGTTAGTGCTAAGGGCATTGAGGTTGATGAGGAGAAGGTTAAGGCTATTCGAGAATGGCCTACACCTAAAACCATTACTAAGGTACCTAGCTTTCATGGTCTTGCTAGTTTTTATAGAAGGTTTGTAAAGGATTTTAGCACCATAGCTGCACCATTGACTGAAACCGTTAAGAATAGGGTAGGTTTTAAATGGGGAAGGGACCAAGAAGTTTCTTTTAATTTGATTAAATAAAAACTTAGTTCTGCACCTTTACTTGCTTTGCCTAACTTTTCTCAAACTTTTGAAGTTGAGTGTGATGCCTCAGGTATTAGAATTGGAGTTGTTTCAATGCAGGGAGGTCGTCCTTTAGCTTATTTCAGTGAGAAGCAAAATGAGGCAGCCTTAAATTATCCAACTTATGATAAGAAGCTTTATGCATTGGTGAGGGCGTTAGAGACTTGACAACATTATCTTTGGCCCAAGGAGTTTGTCATCCACACTGATCATGAGTCTTTGAAACATTTGAAAGGTCGAGGTAAGCTGAATAAACGCCATGCTAAATGGGTTGAATTCATTGAGACATTCTCCTATGTTATCAAATACAAGATGGGTAAAGAGAATGTGGTTGCTGATGCTTTATCTCGAAGGTATGCTTTAGTTTCCACTTTAAATGCAAAGTTGCTTGGTTTTGAGTATATTAAGGATTTATATGCTATTGATTCTGACTTTGCTAATGTGTTTGATGCTTGTGAGAGTTCGGGTTTTGGTAAGTTTTATAGGCATGATGGGTTCTTGTTTCGAGAGAATCGATTGTGTGTGCCTAATTGTTCGATGCGTGAGTTATTAGTTAGAGAAGCACATGAGGGTGGTTTAATGGGACACTTTGGTGTTAGGAAAACCTTAGATGTGTTAGTTGAACACTTTTTCTGGCCACATGTGAAACGGGATGTTGAGTGAATTTGTGAGAAATGTGTTGGTTGTAAAAAGGCTAAGTCTAAGGTTCAGCCCCATGGTTTGTATAATCCCTTACCTATACCTAGTTCACCTTGGGTAGACATCTCCATGGATTTTGTGTTAGGTTTACCTAGGACAAAAAGAGGGCAGGATTCTGTGTTTGTTATTGTTGATAGATTTTCAAAGATGGCACATTTCATTGTGTGACATAAGGTTGATGATGCTAGCAATGTAGCTGATTTGTTCTTTAGAGAGGTGGTGCGCTTACATGGGGTGCCTCAGAGCATTGTGTCTGATTGTGATGCTAAGTTTTTGAGCTATTTCTAGAAGACATTGTGGGGTAAGTTNTTTTTATGAGTTTTGTGAGGTTTCTACCTTATTGTTCTTCCAAGAACTATTCCAAGAACTTATCAATAATTAACCTTTCTTGTGGTGTTCATTGACTTATCACTCAATCTTGAGTGTGGCGTCTTTCTCTTGAACTTTTAACCTTGGGTTCTTGTTTCTTGAAAACATTGGGTCTAGGGTTCTTAGTTCTTATAATTTGGTTTGTGAACTTTCTTGGAGAGTCTTCAATCAATTTGCCTGTGGGTTCTTGAATTCGTTTAAGATTTGGCATCAGTTGGTATTTGAGCAAGACTATTGGGGTTCACATCATTATATATTGTTTATCCCCTATTTCATTGATAGAACACCTATTTATAGGCTGGCCATTACAAAGAAACAAATCCTAATCTACTAAGGCAACAAATCCTAATCTACCAAGGAAACAAATCCTAATCTACTAAGGAAACAAATTCAAATCTGCTAAGGAAACAAATCCTAATCTAAATAGGAATAAATAAAGACTAAAATTTGTAACCCTTTCTCTCAAAAATGCCCTTGAGTGAATAGTGTCACGGGTACTGTAGCATGAACAGTACCATGCTATAGTACTTATTCTAAACCCTAGTTCAAATAAAATAATAAGACATATGTGGGCTAAGTATCCTCAAACTCACTTATTCTAAACTAATAATAAAAATTCTTTAAACAAATCAAAAGGTTNAATAAAATAATAATACATATGTGAGCTAAGCATCCTCAAACCCACTTATTCTAAACTAATAATAAAAATTATTTAAACAAATTGAAAGGTTTAACAACAAAAGGCCCTATCTCTAAGTCATGTCTTCATGTCTTCCACAGCTTGGATCAAGTGGATCAAAATTGGTTTTCCTTCTTTCAAGCCCATCTTGAGTGTTGGGATCTTTCTAGCTTCATCCCAGATGGATTGCACCAATCCTTGCATTGCTTCCTTGATCTTCTTGGCTTTTGATCATGTAATTGGCTCATCTGGACATGCAAAGGATCTTTAAGAGTAGGCTCACCTTGGCTCTCATCATTCCCCCTTTCCTCAAAAAGATTTTTCCTCAAATCTTCGCCCACATCTTAAGGAGAAAGATCAGAAACATTGACGGTAGGAGGAAAAGAAAAAAAAATTCAGAATTTTCTCTTCTTATTTTTTTTCTGCTCTTATGTTTTTTTTTTTGGACGAATTTTTTTTTTCANCTGTTCTTTTTTCCTCTTCTTTTTTTTTTCTTGCTATTTTTTTTTCTTCTATTTTTTTTTTGAACGAATATTTTTTTTTCACCAACTGATTTGATCACAAACTAGATAGTAAACAATTGAAAAAACCCTAACAATAACTCAAACCCTTGAACAATGAATTTTTTTTTTTTTTGTAACCCTAGAACAATGAAGCCTTAGAATCAATTATTCAAGGGTTTGAGTTATTTTTAGGGTTTTGTCATCAAATCAGTTGGTATCAGAGCTCTCGGGTTTGTCTTCTCAAATCAGGTTGGTTNTAATCTTTCTTGTGGCGTTCATTGACTTATCACTCAATCTTGAGTGTGGCGTCTTTCTCTTGAACTTTTAACCTTGGGTTCTTGTTTCTTGAAAACATTGGGTCTAGAATTCTTGGTTCTTATAATCTGGTTTGTGAACTTTCTTGGGGAGTCTTCAATCAATTTGCCCGTGGGTTCTTGAATTCGTTTAAGGGTTCGCATCAGTGGAGACCTTGTGGTCTTGAATTAGATAGACTAACTCGACGATTAAGTTTCGACGACGAAACTTTCTTTTAGGAGGTAGATTGTAAGACCCTGTATTAAAATTAAAAAAGGATAATATTATATTAATAATTCTCCTTAGGTGAATAAAATGATGGCAAAAAATTAGAATCATTGCTGAAAAATTGGTTATGAAGTTTGAGTTTCAACCATATTGACTTTCAAGATAAATTGAGTTTTGGAGATGTTTGAATTTGAGAATGGTGGCTAAGTAATTTTACGAATATGTTAACGATTTATTTATATTTTCTTTAGGAATTTATCTAATCAGATGTTGGATTATGAATAGTTTTATTTATTTAATGATACTTTAGTATGTTCTCATGGTTGGATGTTATATAAATAGTTAATGTCTTTCAGGGTGGATTTTGGGACGTTACAAGACTCGTCCCCAATTTTTGTTGAAACTGAGTAATTATAAATATTATTTTTTTATAGTCGAATGCCTAAATGTAAAATTCGAAGTAGTTACTGTGTGATATCATCAAGATTTTTTTTCAATGCCCAAAATTTGACTGTTGCAAATATATATTTTTTTAAATCAATTAATGCATTTTTATTGCAATTAAATCACCAAAAATTTTGTATTTTCTTTTTTGTGGGTTTCATCAAAACCTTAATGAATGCTTACTACTGTTATTAACCTAGTAATATTGCTTCTTATTGTTTGGAATATGTAAATTTTGACATTTGTATCGGAATGAATTCGTTTATTTCTTTTTCAAAATGTGACATTCAAAATGTCACAGTCACAATATGGGGTAAATATTATGAACAATCGTAATTCACATTAAAAAATTTTGAGATGTTTTTAATACATCTTTGTAATTGTTCAAAAGAATGAATTTGGTTAGTGGGATGATTTTGCATTCATAGTTTAATAAAAACATGTGTTAATTGGGAGTTATGGTTGCTCATTCTCTCAAAATGAAAGAGTTTAATATACTATTTGAGTTTTTTTTTTAAATCTAATGTCTATTTATTTTGAATGATTGGTGAATGTGCTGATTAATTAAGACCTTACACATTAATGTTCTTTTATTTATGAAGTCACACTATGAAAAGAACATGGTCTACAAACAGCATCTTATGATTGTTACACTTAAGTCATATTGTTGAGTCATTCTTTTCTGTCACACTTTGATAAATCTAATTACCATGAAACTCTTTTTTGTCACATTTAAACTTAATCAAATGCTATATAAATTTTTGAAACCAAAATAGGCAAAGAGATGAAGAGAACAATGAAAGAAGAAAAGATTGAACCTCAATATTGGTCAAACAAGCAGGTCATTGTTAGGGCAATAGATGATGTTGTGTTAAGAGATGAGCACAAACGTGCATTTTGAGTAGTATCCATCTAATATTACAGTTAAAAAATTGAATCATCAACTTATCAAAGCACAACATCGATTAANACTAGTACCTTGTTTGTTGAGAAACTTAATTTGCCTACTATTAAGCACCCTACTCCTTATAAGTTGCAGTGGTTGAATGAATGTGAGGAGGCTAAGGTGAATAGCTAGGTATTAGTTTCATTCTCCATTGGGTGTTATGTCGATGAGGTTTTGTGTGATGTAGTCCCAATGCATGCTAGTCATTTGCTTTTGGGACGTACTTGGCAGTTTGTTAGGCAAGTTATGCATGATGGATATAGAAAAATAGATATTCTTTTGTAATGCATGACAAACCTATAACACTTGTACCGTTAACACCTAAACAAGTGCATGATGATCATTTGAGGAGTTTGTGGGAAGAAAAAAGAGTGATAATGAAAAAAAAGAGGGAAATAGAGTGAAAGTGAAAAAAAATGAGGGAAAAAACAGAGAGGCTGCTGAATCTTCGAGTGAAAAGAGTGAGAGTTCACAAAAGCAAGAGAGGAAAAATATGAGTTTTTATGCAAAAGAACGAGAGGTTAAGGGAGATTTTTATTCCGGGCAGCCGGTGACTATACTTATGTATAAATAGGCCTTTCTGAATACTAACAAGTTTAACCCTACTTTGCCTAGTGTTGTTGATTCTCCTTTGTAGGAGTTCAATGATGTTTTTTCCGAGGAAATCCCAAAAGGCTTGTCACTAGTTAGAGGGATTGAACATCAGATTGATTTCATTCCTGGTGCAATGATTCCCAATCGTCCAGCTTGTAGGAGTAATCCTAAGGAGACGAAGGAGTTTCAAAGGCAAGTTGAGGAGCTGATGTCAAAAGGTTATGTAAGGGACAACTTGAGTCCTTGTGCAGTTCCAATGTTACTTGTGCCTAAAAAGGATGGGACTTGGAGGATGTGCATCGATTGTCGTGTCGAGAATAAAATAACGGTAAAGTATCGTCATCCCATTCCTAAACTTGATAACATGATATATGAATTGCATGGCACTTGTTTGTTTAGTAAATTTGATCTGAAATCTGGTTATCATCAAATTAGGATGAGAGAAGGTGATGAATGGAAAACGACATTTAAGACTAAATATGGTTTATATGAATGACTAGTAATGCCTTTTGGTTTAACCAATGCACCTATTACGTTTATGCATCTAATGAACCATGTTTTGCGTGCTTTTATTGGTAAATTCGTTGTCATTTATTTCGATGATATCTTGATTTACAATAAGAGTGTAGATGAGCATGTTGAACATTTGAGGCTTGTGTTATGTTGTTTGCGTAATGCTAAGTTATTTGCTAACATCAAGAAATGTTCGTTTTGTACTAGTCAGATTATTTTCTTAGGATATGTTGTTAGTGCTAAGGGCATTGAGGTTGATGAGGAGAAGGTTAAGGCTATTCGAGAATGGCCTACACCTACAACCATTACTAAGGTACCTAGCTTTCATGGTCTTGCTAGTTTTTATAGAAGGTTTGTAAAGGATTTTAGCACCATAGCTGCACCATTGACTGAAACCGTTAAGAAAAGCGTAGGTTTTAAATGGGGAAGGGACCAAGAAGTTTCTTTTAATTTGATTAAAGAAAAACTTAGTTCTGCACCTTTACTTGCTTTGCCTAACTTTTCTCAAACTTTTGAAGTTGAGTGTGATGCCTCAGGTATTAGAATTGGAGTTGTTTCAATGCAGGGAGGTCGTCCTTTAGCTTATTTCAGTGAAAAGCTAAATGAGGCAGCCTTAAATTATCCGACTTATGATAAGAAGCTTTATGCATTGGTGAGGGCGTTAGAGACTTNCCAAGAACTATTCCAAGAACTTATCAAGAATTAATCTTTCTTGTGGCGTTCATTGACTTATCACTCAATCTTGAGTGTGGCGTCTTTCTCTTGAACTTTTAACCTTGGGTTCTTGTTTCTTGAAAACATTGGGTCTAGAATTCTTGGTTCTTATAATCTGGTTTGTGAACTTTCTTGGGGAGTCTTCAATCAATTTGCCCGTGGGTTCTTGAATTCGTTTAAGGGTTCGCATCAGTGGAGACCTTGTGGTCTTGAATTAGATAGACTAACTCGACGATTAAGTTTCGACGACGAAACTTTCTTTTAGGAGGTAGATTGTAAGACCCTGTATTAAAATTAAAAAAGGATAATATTATATTAATAATTCTCCTTAGGTGAATAAAATGATGGCAAAAAATTAGAATCATTGCTGAAAAATTGGTTATGAAGTTTGAGTTTCAACCATATTGACTTTCAAGATAAATTGAGTTTTGGAGATGTTTGAATTTGAGAATGGTGGCTAAGTAATTTTACGAATATGTTAACGATTTATTTATATTTTCTTTAGGAATTTATCTAATCAGATGTTGGATTATGAATAGTTTTATTTATTTAATGATACTTTAGTATGTTCTCATGGTTGGATGTTATATAAATAGTTAATGTCTTTCAGGGTGGATTTTGGGACGTTACAAGACTCGTCCCCAATTTTTGTTGAAACTGAGTAATTATAAATATTATTTTTTTATAGTCGAATGCCTAAATGTAAAATTCGAAGTAGTTACTGTGTGATATCATCAAGATTTTTTTTCAATGCCCAAAATTTGACTGTTGCAAATATATATTTTTTTAAATCAATTAATGCATTTTTATTGCAATTAAATCACCAAAAATTTTGTATTTTCTTTTTTGTGGATTTCATCAAAACCTTAATGAATGCTTACTACTGTTATTAACCTAGTAATATTGCTTCTTATTTTTTGGAATATGTAAATTTTGACATTTGTATCGGAATGAATTCGTTTATTTCTTTTTCAAAATGTGACATTCAAAATGTCACAGTCACAATATGGGGTAAATATTATGAACAATCGTAATTCACATTAAAAAATTTTGAGATGTTTTTAATACATCTTTGTAATTGTTCAAAAGAATGAATTTGGTTAGTGGGATGATTTTGCATTCATAGTTTAATAAAAACATGTGTTAATTGGGAGTTATGGTTGCTCATTCTCTCAAAATGAAAGAGTTTAATATACTATTTGAGTTTTTTTTTTAAATCTAATGTCTATTTATTTTGAATGATTGGTGAATGTGCTGATTTATTAAGACCTTACACATTAATGTTCTTTTATTTATGAAGTCACACTATGAAAAGAACATGGTCTACAAACAACATCTTATGATTGTTACACTTAAGTCATATTGTTGAGTCATTCTTTTCTGTCACACTTTGTTAAATCTAATTACCATGAAACTCTTTTTTGTCACATTTAAACTTAATCAAATGCTATATAAATTTTTGAAACCAAAATAGGCAAAGAGATGAAGAGAACAATGAAAGAAGAAAAGATTGAACCTCAATACTGGTCAAACAAGCAGGTCATTGTTAGGGCAATAGATGATGTTGTATTAAGAGATGAGCACAAACGTGCATTTTGAGTAGTATCGATTAAGATTGATCAAATTTTCATATACTTTGATCCAATGGTACAAAATTAATCCCAAAATTTATTTTTCCTCTCAAAAATATCATTTTTATTGCATAACTCCCAATAAGTAGTATTTTCATATATGGGTTGTGGTATGTCTTTTTAGAACTGAAAACTGTGAGCCTCACAAAATTGGGAGAGGATGGTGGATAAGAGTCTTTGACTGCTCACTGGTTGAACTACCAGACACAACTATGGTTCAAGCAATAAAAGTTTAGTTTTTTTTTTTTTGTTCAATGGTCATGGGTTTTGGGTTAATTTATGTGCACTTCAACTAATCCCTTCTCCAATTCGATCAAAGACAAGTCATTCACGCCAAGACTAGGCATTCATGAGGAAAAAATTCATCATGGTCTACCCTCAAAAGATTGCAAAGATTCAAATTCAGAATGTTTGGGTTTATAGCTCGTCTTTTTTACCACTTGAACAACTCTTTTGAGTTATAAAAACTTAATTTAGACAAAAAGAAATAGTNTGATTCAAGACATATGGGCTAATTGTGCAAGTTCAAGCATGAAGAGTGCGTTTGGACGCTTTTCTACTATGGCATGCGTGGGCTTTAAGGGGAAAAGGCCTCAAGTTTATTTTAATGTAATTCAATTCCAACNATTCAAATCTGAGTTAAGCCGTTAAGGTATATTCCATGTGTTATAATTTTAATTTCAAATATGTTCAATCCCTTAAAATATGAAACCATTAATATAATAAATCAAATCCCATAAAAAATGAGATTGCCAAACTAACAGAACTTCAAAAAAGCAAAAAGGTATTTTAGTGAAAATAATATTTGAAAATCTGTCAATGAGTACCTTACTATAAAACATTTCAAGTCAAATGTACTTATTTACAAAAGATTTTAGTCAAAGTATTTTCTCACAATTAAGTAACTTAAAAGGTACTTACTNTAATTCAATTCCAACAAATCTGATTAAGTGGTTGTATGGGCTTATTTAGGGATTTTAGGTTGATTACTTGTTTTATGCCCAATTTTAGTTATTCCTATTTAGACTAGGATTTGTTTTAAGGCTTTATATACACATATAAGACCTAGGAAAAAAGGATAGAACATATTTTTTTATGAGTTTTGTGAGGTTTCTACCCAAGAACTATTCCAAGAACTTATCAAGAATTAATCTTTCTTGTGGCGTTCATTGACTTATCACTCAATCTTGAGTGTGGCGTCTTTCTCTTGAACTTTTAACCTTGGGTTCTTGTTTCTTGAAAACATTGGGTCTAGAATTCTTGGTTCTTATAATCTGGTTTGTGAACTTTCTTGGGGAGTCTTCAATCAATTTGCCCGTGGGTTCTTGAATTCGTTTAAGGGTTCGCATCAGTGGAGACCTTGTGGTCTTGAATTAGATAGACTAACTCGACGATTAAGTTTCGACGACGAAACTTTCTTTTAGGAGGTAGATTGTAAGACCCTGTATTAAAATTAAAAAAGGATAATATTATATTAATAATTCTCCTTAGGTGAATAAAATGATGGCAAAAAATTAGAATCATTGCTGAAAAATTGGTTATGAAGTTTGAGTTTCAAGCATATTGACTTTCAAGATAAATTGAGTTTTGGAGATGTTTGAATTTGAGAATGGTGGCTAAGTAATTTTACGAATATGTTAACGATTTATTTATATTTTCTTTAGGAATTTATCTAATCAGATGTTGGATTATGAATAGTTTTATTTATTTAATGATACTTTAGTATGTTTTCATGGTTGGATGTTATATAAATAGTTAATGTCTTTCAGGGTGGATTTTGGGACGTTACAAGACTCGTCCCCAATTTTTGTTGAAACTGAGTAATTATAAATATTATTTTTTTATAGTCGAATGCCTAAATGTAAAATTCGAAGTAGTTACTGTGTGATATCATCAAGATTTTTTTTCAATGCCCAAAATTTGACTGTTGCAAATATATATTTTTTTAAATCAATTANGAAATGGATAGCTTTTAGTTTGAATTGCATCTCCTAATTTTTTTTGTAGGAGATAGCAAGCAAGATAACAGGTAGAAAGCAGTGATAGGAAATTGTATGTTTTCTAGGCAAAGAAATTTCATTTGATAAAGTATAAGGAGTGTAGTTGACAAAAAAATATGTATGCAAGTGTTTTTGGGGTGTAGATTCTATCTCTTGTGGCCGACCTTTTGATGAAAATTGAAGTATAGTTGAAAGTAGTTAGAGTGAGAAGGGTACTTTTGGGTTGTGATAAATAAGCGGGGTAGAATATTCTCTAGTTGGGGGTGAGGGGTAAGGGTGAAGGGGTATTGTCTTAGTTGGGGCTTGTTTTTGCGGGACAATTGCATATGGTGAAGAGAAATCCACAATCCTCAATCTTCATGCAATAATCCATAGTTACCCAATTTTTTATAATAAATAAAAATATTGACCCATTCAACATGCTAAAGGCCATTTCTTTAGAATTGGTCCCATGTATAGACTTTTTTTGGGGGAAGAGAGCTCATTCACTGTTTAAACACTTAGATGTTATATGTCATTCACGGTCAGATTTGGTGGGTCTGTCTTATTGTTGACTCCTATTATCTTTCAACTCTTTAACAAAATTAAATGAACATAAATTATTAATCATGAATAAATTATGATTTTTACACACATAATCGAAGGGAGAATAAAATTAAAAGGTTAATATTCTTGAAACAAAAAAGTCACATTGAAATGAATGATTTTTTTGTTTGATACACCTAGAATTGATTAAAGGACAAGGGGAGAGTGTTAAACAATGTACTTGACAAGAATTGTCAATCAAAGAATCTAATTCCTTGTACCTTGTGCGTTGGATCTGGATTACTCCCAATGCCTTACATTCCCATATGTGATTCAAGAAAAGATTCTTAGCAATTTTGTGTTTTTAACTCTCATTATTTGGATGTTTCAAAAAAAACCTTTCATTATCTCCAAGATTATAAAAAATCATCAAAGTGAAAGGTGAATAGAAAGGAGGAAAAGTGAAAGACTTAAATTATGCCATTTGGATGTCTGATCTTTCCACACATAATCGAAGGGTGAATAAAATTAAAAGGTTCATATTCTTGAAACAAAAACCGTCACATTCAAATGAATGGCTTTTTTGTTTGATACACCTGGAATTGATTAAAGGACAAAGAGAGAGAGAGAGAGAGTATGTGTTAAACAGTGTACTTGACAAGAATTGCAAATCAAAGTATTTAATTCCTCGTACTTTGTGCATTGGATCTAGATTACTCCCAATGCCTCACATTCCCATCCACAATTCAAAAAAAGATTCTTAGTAATTTTGTATTTTTAACTCTCATTATTTGGACGTTTAAAAAAAAACTCTCATTATCTCGAAGATTATAAAGAAATCATCAAAGTGAAAGGTGATACCATGAGGATAGAAAGAAGGAAACGTAAAAGACTTAAATTATGCCATTTGGGTGCCTACTGCTTTAATTATTCTTGTTAAAGCACGTCAAGTTTAGAACATCGTGTATTTGATTCCTCATTATCCCATAAAAGGATTTGTCCCATCGATTGATGCATCCTCCTAGATGTTAAATAGACTCTACCGATTGAATAGGAGGCATATGCCAAATAATTATTCTTGTTTAAGCACTTCAAGTTTAGAACATCATGTATTTGATTCCTCATTATCCCTTAAAAAGGATTTGTCCCATTGCATGGAGCTTCCTCCTAGTTGTTAAATAGACTCAATCGATTGAATACGAGGGATATGCCAAAACAAAATATAATGGGGAGAAAGAATTAAGGACTACAAAAATCGTGTGGTTATGATTTGATTAAATCATAATTTTTAAGGTTAATCTCAATGTGAACTCTGCGATGGATTCCTCACTTAATATATATATATATATATATATATATATATATATATAGAGCAAATTTAACTACCCCCATTACAATTTTTAAAAAATAATGGGGTGTTTATAGAATTTTGGGGAAATTTAGAACTTTTGTAAATTGCCCCCATTGTAAGGTTTTCAAAAACCTAAACGGTGCTTTTATATTTTACAAAACATCCAACGTTCTTTCTCATGTCTCTTCTTGATGACTTTCTTCAATAAGTTAGCATAATTCTCAAATTTTGATTGATTACCTGTAAACATTTGATTCTTTCTCATGTCACTTCTTGAAGACTTTCTTCAATAAGTTAGCATAATTCTCAAATTTTGATTGATTACCTGTAAACATTTGATTT